>PVKA01048154.1:0-13949 GCA_004027165.1 Ctenomys sociabilis
AAAAAAAAAAAAAAAAAAAAAAAAAAAAAAAAAAAAAAAAAAAAAAAAAAAAAAAAAAAAAAAAAAAAAAAAAAAAAAAAAAAAAAAAAAAAAAAAAAAAAAAAAAAAAAAAAAAAAAAAAAAAAAAAAAAAAAAAAAAAAATAGAAAAAAGAAAAAAAAATGATAAAACAAAATAAAGAAGGCCACTGTATACTAATTAGAGGAAAAATATAAAAAGAAGAGGTAACACTCATAAATATGTACACATCATACATTTTTTAATCACAAAAAAATTAATAGACATGAAAAATCAGAATTTAACATTGCCTTATCCCAAAAACATAGATCAAGCAGACAAAAAATTAGCAAAGTAGCAGAACTGAACCAGAACTTGGAACAAATGGACTTAGTGTATATATACAGAGTTTTCCAAGCAACCACATCTGAATACACACTTTTATCAGCTGCATATAGGACATTTTCTGAAACAAACCACATACTAGTCCATAGGTCATGCTTAAGTATATGCAAGAAAACAGAAATTATCTCATGCATATTATCTGACCACAGTGTAATGAAACTGGAAAGAAATAACAAAAGAAACCATGAAAATTCCATAAATACATGGAAATTAAACAACACCCTCCTCAGCAATAATGGGTTACACATGAAATTAAACAGTATCTACAATTCCTGAAAATTCAAGTACAACTTATCAGAATTTATAGAATGTGATGAAAGTAGTTCTTAGAGGGAAATTTATAGCTTTGAACTCACATATGAGGAAAACAAACTGGGAAAAAAATAAACACCCTGATGGTGCACCTCAAATGTCTAGAAAAAGAAGAGCAAACTGAACACAAAGCCCAAAGATGGGAGAAATTATAAAGACGAGAGCAGAAATTAATGCAATCAAGACAAAGAAAACATTACAAAAAATTAACAAATCAAAAAGATGGCTCTTTGAAGGACTAAATAAAATTGATAAGCCCCTATCTCACCTTATCAAAAAAAAGAAAGGAAAAACTCAAATTCAAACAATAATGAATGAATGAATATAGTAAGATTAACACAGACCCTGTAGAAACTCACAAGATCATTAGTAGCTTTTTGAGAATCTACTCTAACAGAATCGAAGACACAGAAGAACTGGACAGATTCCTAGAAATATACAAATTACCAATACTAAATCAAGAAGATATATGAACTCTCACTAACCCAAAAACAGCCAATGAAATTCAAAATGTAATAAAAAACTTACTGACGAAGAAAAGTCCAGGGCCTAATGGATTCACAGCTGAATTCTACAAGAAAATTACAGAAGATATAATCCCAATACTCAAATTCTTCAATGAAATTGAAAAGGAAATGACTCTTCCAAAATAATTCCTGGAGGCAAGTATCATCCTGATACCAAAACCAGGGAAAGATGCAACTAAAAAAGAGAACTACAGGCCAATCTCCCTCATGAACATAGATGCCAAACTCTTAAAAGAAATCCCAGCAAATAGAATATAGCACATCATCAAGAAAAGTATACATCATGACCAGGTTGCATTCATCCCAGGGATGCAAGTGTGGTTCAATATACACAAATTTATAAATGTAATACACCATATCAATAAAGCCAAATCCAAAAACCACATGACCATCTCAATTGATGCAGAAAAGGCTTTCGACAAAGTCTAACACTTATTCATGTTCCAAGTCCTAAAGAAAATTGGAGTAGATGGCCTCTACCTCAGTCTGACAATAGACATCTATGACAATCCAATGTCTAACATAATTCTAAATGCAGAAAAACTGAAATCTTTTACTCTCAGATCAAGTGCAAAACAAGGATGTCCTCTATCACCACTCCTATTCAATATAGATCTGCAATAAGAATAGGTAAAGAAGAAGTTTAACATTATTTGCAAATGACATGATAGTTAAACTTCTTCTTTTCCTATTCTTATTCCTTTCATTTTTCTCTATTTTCTAATAGCTCTAGCTAATGATTACAGAACTTGTTTTTGGATCCAAAAACAATTCCACCAATAAGGTACTCAAATTAATACACAAATTCAGTACCATAGCAGGATACAGATACCCAAAGGTCAATAGCATTTCTCTATACAGATTGCAAACACACTGAGAAAGAAATTAGAGAAACAATACCTTTTACAGTAACACCACAGAAAATGAAATACTTAGGCATTAAATTAGAGAAGTAAAAGATCTATTCAATGAAAATCACAGTACTCTGAAAAAAGAGATCATAAAGTATTTCAGAAAATGGAAAAATATTCCCTGCTCCTGGATAGGAAGAACCAACATTGTGAAGATGGCATATTCCCAAAATTATTATACAAAGTTAATGCAATCCCTACCAAAATACCAGCAACATACCTCACTGACCTAAAGAAATAAATTCTAAAATTTATTTGGAACCAGAAAAAATCTAGAATAGCAAAAGCAATCCTGGGCAACAAAGGCAAGGCAGGAGGCATTATAATTCTTGACTTGAAATTATACTACAAAGATACTGTGATAAAATCAACACCGTATTGGGAAAAAATAGACCCAAGGATCAATGCAATAGGTTAGAAGATTCAGATGCAACTACGAACACACTCAGCTACTTATCCTTGACAAAGGGGCCAAACATGCTTACTAAAAGAAAGATAGCTTCTTTAACAAATGGTGCTGGAGGTACTGGGGATGTGGCTCAGTGGAATAAGCACTTCCCTGACAAGTGCAAGAACTTGAGTTCAATCATCAGTTCTGCCAAAAATTAAAAAAATTTAAAAATGGTGCTGGAAAAACTGGCTCTCTACATGCCAAAAAGTAAAACTTGACCCAGGTCTATCACTGTGCACTAAACAAAAATCAAAATCAATTAAAGGAGCCAGACAGCCTGGCAAGCTCAAGGTCCTGAGTTCAGTCCCCTGTACAAGAAAAAAAATGAATTAAAGATATACATTAAAACAGAAACACTAAATCACGTGGAAGAGAAAGTAGGTGGAAATATTGAAGACATAGGGGTAGGCAAACATTTCATAAACAGAAATCAAACTGCATAGGAAACTTGAAAAAATTAATAATTGGGACCTCCTCATATTGATAAGTTTTTAGACAGCAAAAACCAACAGAGTGAAAAACACAACTTACAAATTTGGAAAAAAAATCTCAAATAATAGAATGAAAAGAACAACCTACAAATTTGGAAAAAATAGTAACTAGTAAACAGTCAGATAAAAAGTCTTCTATCTAGAATTTATAGAGAAATAAAAGAACTTTAGTGCTCCTAAATTTAAATACCCAATCCAAAAATGGGCATCTGGAATGAACACACACTTCTCAGATGAAGAAACACAAGAAGCAAATAAATAGATAAAAAAATGTTCCATATCACTAGCCATTTGTGAAATGCAAATTAAAACAGCATTGAGATACCATCTGACCCCAGAAGAAATGGCTGTCATAAAGAAATCAAAGAACAACAATTGTCAGAGAGGCTGCAGGGAAAAAGGAAGCCTGCTGCTGCTAATGTAGACTGATGCAACCATTATGAAAATCAGCATGATTTCTCAAAATCTAGGAAAAAAAAAAAACTAGAACTAGAAATCCCATTCAATCCACTTATAACCCTTCTGGGAATTTTCGCAAAAGAACTGAAAACATCGTGTGATAGCAATACGTGTGCACCTATGTTTATAGCAGCACAATTTATGATAGCCAAATCTTGGAAGCAACCAAAATGCCCATCACCTGAGGAATAGATGAAAAAGATGTGGTGTTTTTATACAATAGAGTACTACTTATGCATAAAGAACAATAATCAAAGCCTTCATATATAAGTGGATGCAAATTGAAGATGTTTTCCTAAGTGACATAAACCAGACCCACATATGTATATATCATATTGTCTCCCTACCATAAGAACTCAGAAGGAGAAATAATAAGTAAACAATATAACACAGTTAAATGGAAAGTGAGAATTTAAGGATTAAACAACAAAGAGAGAGAAAGTAGAAAAGTCAGGAAATATGGCAGAGGCAAAACCATACATTTATATATACAAGATGGCTAAGGCAATGGTCCTAAGAATTTCTATCAGGTTTTTGAAAATAGCAGTTAATGGCTAGAATTATCACTCAGACTAACTTTATATGCTGATATCTGTAGGCTAAACAACTAAACTGAGGATAGCAATGTGTAATACTCAAACCATGCTTGAAATACTATCATTTTGGTCTTCTAAATCCATACCACTTCTGTCATATCAGTTATTGCTATACTGTCTTTAATGAAAATGTTTGTAAAAAATGTTAATATAAGAAAACAGAGACAAGAAAAAAAATGTCATAGGATAATACTGCCACATTGTTGTGTATGGTTTGATTTGCATATTTCTGTGTAAAAATGTATTTAATTATGTTTTCGCATTCTATAGAGGTTTAAAGTTTAGAATATTCTTGGTTGTTGGAAAATAGCAGTTCCATGTTATGTCTAAGGCTTTCAACATTGAGACAGAAAGTGATGTTAAGCTCAACTGCCTTTGTTACAAGGTAATAATATCATTTACCTTCTCTTCTGGATGTTTAACAACTAAAATTGAAGACCAAAAATTAGAGGAAAAAGAAAGGATGCAAAGATAGCCAAAATTTTGGCCCTAGCCCTTCAAAGTCAGTGAGGACTCAGGACATAAGAGAACCTGAGCTGTGACATCTTGTAACTCAGTGATGTCCCAAACTTTCTGTTCAAGGAGATTATGGGACCCCAGAGGAAAATGATCAGTGTGCCTAAGGAGAGACACCTAGAGAGAAAATATTCTCTCAGGCTTTCACATAGAGCAAATTGGTCAAGCAATGACTGTGACTCATCCACATGGCTAACACTGTCAAAAGATCTGCAAGGTGCGGTATATAGTTTCAAGGTAAATCCTGAGGGGAGATGACTGACCTTGTCAGATACAAAAGTTACATTTTTAGTTATATAGATCTTCCTTTCACTGGTCTTAACCATCCAGCGGAAAAATGTAACCACAGGCATAAGCAGTAAAACCATATTAATATGCTAAACTGCAAAAGGATCAAATCAACAACTTCTGACAATTGCGAGTTCTGCTTCTAACCCACTGCTATTATGGACTTTTGGACTATATTTGGTTATTTTTCTGAATTCAAGTACCTACAGTATTTGAACTGGCATCAAGTATGAAAAGGACCTTTAAAGACTTCTGCAAATAAAGTGCTTCTCTAACAGCAGTGGAACACCCATCACTGGTAAAACAAAACAGTAAAGGGGGATATAAATAAAGGATGATTTTGTAGTGAAAAACATATGTTTATATGCAAAATAGTCAGGATAGATATACAGCTACTTTTTTCTTACTTCAATGAGAAGAAAGGTTTGTACTAATACTGTTTTAGACAAGATATCTTGTCTGCATCTTGTCCTCTGAATAACTACTACTAAGACAAAATGCAATATATTATTATAACTGTCCTACTACCTGTTTTGAAACTGTTTCATTGTTATTTTTTCTCACTAAAATGAATTTAGAAATTTTAAAAGATAGATAAAAGTGACCAGAAGATTGATCTAGCTCTAGAATTCCACATTTAGCTAGATTTTACCTCACTCTCCCTCAACTACTCTGTTAGCTCTTTAATGCTTGCTGTATCTATTAGGAAAACAATATTTTGTACAGTAGTTTTACTTGTCTTTCATGAGATATTTATTGCAAATTCATCTATTATTAGCATATTCAAGGAGCTAGCATCCATTTTCTAGGTTGTTTTAACTTCAAATGCACCACAAGTTATTGCAGGAAGCTATAATATAGTTCTGAGACATTGTTCTTTAAGTACAATGGCAAAGATTTGGTCAGCAAAAGCATAAAACAAGAATAATCAATTAGAATTATACTAAGCCAGGCAATGTTTGCATATCATAGCTGATCATCAATAAAATAAAAATGCAACCTACAGATTATGAGAAAGGATTTATAAATCAAACATCTAGAATGGGGTTAACCTGTTAAAATCTAAAACAAACTCATGCAACTCAATAGAAACATTTAAGCAAAAAAAAAAAAAGCGCCAGGAAAAAAACAACCAATTAAATAAGTGAAGAAGACATTTTTTGTTTACAAAGTAGGCATAAAAATGGAAAATCACAGTTGAAAAGATGCTCCACAGCAGCAATCCTCAGGAATGCAAATGAAACCACAGTGAGGTACCATCTCACAGCTCTTAGAATGGTTATTACCAGAGTGGGGGACAGAAAGAGAGGGGGTCAGCTGAGGGCCTGGTGACCAGAGAGCTGCCACATGGTGGTGGTGGTGATATGTTTCAGTACAACTCCATTTTGAAAAGTAGGGTATGAGTTCTTAAAAAATAGCTCATAATATAAATTAGTAATTTTGTTTCTGGATATAAATCCAAAGACCTCGAAATCAGGAACTCCAAAAAATGCCTGCACATGTGTGCTCATGGTGACATGACTGACAATAGCTAAGGTCTGGACACAACCTGATATCTAGTGTCAAGGTGAATGAAGACACTGTGGTGGGTGGACATTTGGGAGCATAATCAATTTCTGAAAAGGAGATCTTGTTATTTTCAAAAATAAGGATGAACTTGGAGAGCATTATTCTAAGGGATTAAAATCCCACACAAAAAGAAGAGAGTGCTGTAAGATCACACTGTCTAATCCCAAAGGGTTGCATACATAGAAGCAAGGCAGAAAAGTGGTTATTCAGACAGAGAAGCTGGGTGCAAAGACACAGGATCGAAAGTTACAGCAATGTAGGGGGCCAGCAAGAGAGCTCAGCAGTCTAAAGCACCTGCTTAGGCAAGCTCAGGCAAGGTGTAGGGCTGTTCCATCCCTAGTACCATGTGCTGCACCATGCCTGCCCCCAGGGCCGGCTGAGCTGGCCACACACACAGAAACAAGAAATTTATTATAATGTAGATTTGATAAACCTGGAGATCTAATGTACAATGCAATGACTGGAACTGATGCTGTGTTTTGTCCTGAAATTTTGATCAAAGAAAGGGCTTCAGTGAGGTTCTCTGCACAATAAAACAACCACCAGAAGCAGTCAGTTTGATTGTTGTCAATATCTTACAAATGTCTATATCAACACTTGATGTCACATATGTTGCATATAAAAATATTTTATGAAGTTTTGCTATTTTAATGATACATGAAATGCATGTAATTATTTTCCCATTTGTATAGAGATATGCTTTCTCCTACTAGTGCTTATTAAGTACCGCTTTTATGAGTTACCCAAAGAGAGCTAAACTTCCAAATGCAATTTCTTCTTTATTGGATTTAAAAATGTGCATGCTGTGTGCACTTGGGAGGAAAAGCGGATGTGCTAGGTACAGCAGAGAACAGTGTGCGTCATGGCTTTTGTGTTTGTTTTGTACCTGGAATTTACCTCAGGACCTTGCACTGGCCAGGCAGGTGCTATGCCGCTAAGCTGCCTCCCCAGAATCTGCCTCACTGGAGAAGATGAATTTTCTACAAGTCTTCTGAAATGCAGAAGCCCCATGGCCAAATCCCAGAAGGGTCGGTGACTAAGGGGGTTCCTGTACATAATCAGTACTCGTGTCAGCTCTTCAGGTGTTATCTAGAATGGGGTGACGCTCTCCACCATGACGTGGAAGCCCATGAAGCGCGAACACACCAGCGAGGCCCGCTGCACTGCGAGCTTGTTAAACAAATACAACGGCAGAGCAATGCACTAGTTTTGCGACAATAATGTCTGAGTGAGGTAAAGGACAGGCCTTCGTTATTTCTGGGTGCTCACATATGAGCTCCTATACTTTTCTTCTTACTAAGATTTCAAAATTGTTGAATATTTTCTTGTCCTAATTATGAATGGAATATTTTTAGTCCTTCTTTTGTATAAAACACTCAGCCTTAAAACACCCTGATTACATAATTATGATTAAAGTGTTTTGATGATATTACTTTTCTCTTGTTACCAGTTTTGAGTATATTTTATGTGATTCACATATTGCTGGTGATGAACATTCTGAAGAAATAAGCTGTGCTATAACGATACGACTGTAGTTGACTCTGCCATCATTTGGATAAGACCTGAAGTAAGTTTGGCCACTACTCGTTTTCTAGCCTTGCCCACCCAGATCCTGCTGTCAGACAGGAAAGCTGCAGTTCCAACTGTAGTACGTGTCTCTGTCTGCCAGCTCCAATATTTTACAAATAGCCAAAGCACATCCATTTTTCTATATGAATGATATTTTTAATTTAACTCTCTTTCTTTTCCACTCTTGCCAAAATTTTGTTCATATTATAATTTCATTTGAGGAAAAGGAAATAGATCACTGTTACTGCTTAAAGACTCTGTTCCGGAGTCCTGCACTTTTCCAAGATTTAGTGATGGCCTGCAGAATTCTGCATAAAAATTTTAACTTTGCCATGTAATGATTTTTTGTAAACTACATAAATTTCTACATGAAGATTAAAACTAAGATACACTGTTCTCATGAGTTTCTACATATATTTTAGTTTTCACCAAACACACATTCAAGATGGGAACATACACACAACTGTGCTATGTGCTGCTCTTTCATTACTGGATGAACACAGATATCTTCAGTATCCGGCCACTGAACATTATGGCAAGCCTGATAGCAAAATTCCTAAAGGAACCTAATTTGCCCCAGGAAAAGTTACTATTCATGAATGTAACATTTCTGAGGACAGAGAAAATATCTCTCATAAAAATTCATACACAGGGCTGGGAGATGAACCCAGATAGCCCAGCAGTCTAAGCACCTGCCTAGCAGCCACATGGTTTTGATCCCTGGTACCACATGCTGCACCAGCCCCATGCAAAGTTGGCCACCAAAACCAACCATGGTGGTACTTGCCTGTAATCCCAGCACTGGGGGGGCTGACACAGTAGGATCATTATGAGTCTAAGCTGCATAGAGAGACCCTGTACCAAATAAATAAGTACATACATGAAGAAGACTTCTAAAAATTCATATACAAATCACACTGAAACAGTTCTATCTTGGTCTCTCTTACCTATATCTTCATTAATTTTAAAATTTGATCCTAAAGTGATCCTAAATTTTTGAGAAGTAACCCAGAATCAGTATGGTCTTCATTTTCCACATCCTGTTCCCTTCTTGGATTTCCTATGCAGCAAATCTCACCATCACCCGTGCATTTATTCAAAGGAAAATTAAGGATTCAGCTTGACACCTCCTTTCCATTGAGATCTTGTGTTTAGCAAAATGTGCATCTTTCTCTGGTCATCTTTTCTTGCCATCTCCTCCATATCAGTGGGTCTTTTACCTGATCAAATAGCCTCATCCAAGCACTCTTTCCTCTGCTTTTCTACTTTTTCTCCTTTCCAACCCATTCTCTCCTCTGCAGCCTCACTGAAAACTTTTATTATCAGTTGAGTCCTTTGGCTTCCTTTCTTAAAAACCCTTCACTGCTTTCTGTAGTTCTTTGAATCAGGACAAATGTCCTTGGCTTGGCTAGAGGTCATGCCTGACCAGACTCTCCACCACCCCTCTGCCCTGTCCTGTTCTGTTTTCTTGGCCTGGTCTGATTCTCCACTACTTCTCTGCCTGTCCCATACCATTTTCTTGGCCTGACCAAACTCTTCACCACCCCTCTGACCTGTCCCATTTTCTTGCTCCCTTATTCTCCAAAAGGACAAAATTTTTACCTCCTGCAAAGAGGGAAGTCTTATGATACCATCTGCCACTTTTTGTGTTGGAACAATCAGGGTGGAGAGCTTACTGCTGCCACCTCGGAAGCGAGTGAAAGATGCTGGAAAACATCTGTGAAGCACAAGAATCCTGCCAAGCCCACCCACGCAGATGGTCCAAAATGTCTAAAGCCTCATTCTTCAGAGTCAGCCATAGCTCACTCCATTGGGTACCCTTGTGAAGGACTGCTGGCCTCAATCTTTATCCAACAGAGATGGGCTGGAGGCTGTTCTTGGAGTAAACACTGCAGCCTGGTGTGCTGTGAGCACTAAACGCACTCTTCCGGGACTTGTGGGTCCAGAGCCAGGACAGCCATACCACCCAGCTGGGCACATCCTCGGGGCTGGTCAGAGCCTGGCTGTCCTGCCTCCAACTGTGATTTCCTTCCATCCCCACTGTCTCCTGGTGTTAAGCGGCAGGCATTTCCTCACAGTACTGCATACGTTGATGGAGCTGCCTTGGAGCACCCAGCCTATAGACGGGATTCCCCATCAATCTACTTACAGGTCTTCATCCTATAGAGTACAACTAAAGCCTCCAGTTCCCTCCTTTGCTTGGCTACTTAGGGAACTAGACCTGTGTCATCTTACAATGTTATTCTTTTCAGAAGACCACTGAGTCCCCAGTCACCATCTACAGCACAACATGCTATGTGCTGAATGCACACCCAGTTCACAGGCTGAGGTCTAACCCTAGTGTGACAACAAGTGGAGTTGGGGACTTTGGCAAATAATTGAGTCACAGGAGTGATGACCTCATGAATTAGAGCAGCATCATTAAAGGAATAAATGCCTGCCCCAACCCCGTTCTCTCTTACATGACAACACAGAAAAAACAAAAGAAAATAAAAATCCAGCCTTCTTGCAAACCAGGGAGCTGACCCTCTCTAGCTATGTAGATTGTGAGAGAGGCAGTCCTCTGATGTCAGACTCTTCAGCCTTTAGAGCTACTGCAAGTAAGCGAGTGCTGCTTAAAGCACTTAGGCACTGGTAGTAATGACCAGTCAGACTAAGACAGGCCGCTCAGGGCCATTCAGATAGAACAGCAGACTAAAGTGCCTGCTTAGGCAGTTGCAGGGACCAGAGTTCAATTTCTGGCACCACATACCATGCTGGCCCTGCCCCTGGGGTGCACTGAGACTGTTACTGAGACAGGGCATGATGGCGTGCACCTGTCATCCCAGCACTCGGAAAACAAGATGATCACTACGAGTCTGATCTGTGTAGTGAGACCCTGTAGATCCTGTACTAAACACATAAAAAAATTTAAAAGACAGACTGACTTTTAAAAAGATCTTTAAACTCAAGAAAAAGAAATAATACTGATATGATTATAAATTGAATGTCAGCAATGCACAAAATGAAGAGCTGGGGCTATAGCTCAGAGATAGAAAATTTGTTTAGCAAAATCAAAAATTGACACATTGATTTTTACACTTTGTTTTTAATCTATACTATAATCATGTAACACAGATATTAGTCTCATTTCAGAGACAGGAAACTGAACTCTTCTAGAATAGGAAACTCTTTGAAATTCACATAATTCAATAGACAACAATAATTTCATCCTTTCTTCCTTCCTACCTTTCTTCCTTCTTTCCTTTCTCCTTCCCCCTCTCTCTATTTTCTCCACACAAAGTTAAGTCCAAAGTTAATGTGGATTCCTCTGAGCACCTTTTATGCCTTACTCTTTTGAGAGTCTTCAATGCAATGAATTTGAGTAAAATTCTAAAGGTTAGGTATTAAAACATACCACATTTTACTACATTCAGTTGCTTAAGAATATTTAAGACTACATTAAATAATATTTGGTATATAAAAGCCCTTCCTGGTGATCAGAACATAGCAGGTATTTAGTCTTAAATATGTTGTCATCAGAACAGGTTAGTACACATGGAAATAAGAACTTTAGAAGGTGTTTTTGATTATAGATTCTGAAGCATGATACTAATTATAATTATTGTCTTATCAAAACTACTTTTTATTTCTATTATTTTTTGTTTTCCCAAAAATTTAGTGCTTCCCACTGAAAATCATCATTATGCTATCTTGTTTTTAGTGTATTTTTGTTTTGTTTTGTTTTGTTTTGTTTGTTTTGTTTTAATGGTACTAGGAATGCTATCTCCCAGCTGCTATCTTTGCTGAATAAGCTCACCTTCCATGTTCATTTATGCTTGCCTAATACCACCACTGCAGAATGTTTATGAGAGAATAGGTGTACTACATTTAATAAAATGTGTGATAAGTTAGCCTATCTTTACCACATATCTATATTTTCAGGGAGAACTGTCCCGCTAGCTGATAGGTTTTGGGTCCCAATATGGGATTGCTGCCCCGTGGAATCTAGCAGGAATATGCACCCAATCTTATATTCTTTTGAGCGAGCTGCAGGAGCATGTAGTTACAAAGTTGACACTTACGTTAAATAATGCAACAGAAAAAATCAGCAGCTGTTTTCTTCTGAATATCTCTCACAAGTAAACAACCAGGCATTTCACATCTACCCTAACAGTACTGGGTATCACAGCTGTTTCAAACTTGAGCAGTTCTTCTACTACTAAGAACAAATCAAATTAAGTAACCACATCTCCTTTACTTTGCAAATTACATAAGAATTAGGAACAATTCTTTTCACCAAAGATTAATTTCTTTTCATGAATGCAGACATTCCAAAACCTGACTTGGTTTTCTGTCCTGAAATATTGTTTTGTTTCAATTCACTTAAAAGATGAAAATGATGTTGCATAACAGTAAAAAAAAAATCTATTTGCAAAGAACAAAGTACAGCATCTCTTTGCCAGTGGTTCTATGTCTCCTTCTTCAGACGAAACTGGCAGAGTTTCACCCTCACATGTAATGAGGAAAAAGCTGGGCCGAAATTTGCCAGCTGTGTTCCAGTGTTCGGAGTTCAAGTCCTGGCCTGGCTCAGCTTTCATGACGAGAAGGTTCTCATACTTCAGACAGTGGTGTCACCAGGGTTTGTCATCAGCAGGTGCACAATGGCCAGGTTACAAGGAAACATGTGGGTGTCCTCCGGGAACCAGCCAGGCTGCAGCCTCCACAGCTTCCCTCCCTCGTTCTCACTCTTGGACCTTCTTCACCAGAGGAATTCTGGTTCCTCTCTCCATACAGTCCCCACAGCCCTCCAGAACTGTGATGTGATCACACACCCTAGGGTCTGACTACTCTATTGCTCAACAAGTATCTGGCAAGTGACACGTTCTGGATCCATGTCTACAGAGTCTCTGAGTGGATGTCAGGGAAAGCACTTGGGGTTTCCCTTCCCAGTCTTCCAGGGCCTGGTAAAACATGGAATCTCCCATTCCCAGTAAACCATCTGTGTGGTCCTACTGGGACAAGTTTTCCAAAAGGAAGCAGGAGGAGAGGAACACACTGGAAAGAGCTCACTGCATAAGGAGCGTACATTGCTTGATCCATCTAGTTTATATCTGATACTGCACTAGTAAGGGAGGTATTTATGTCATATTTTTCAGGTAAGTGATCAGCTGTCCTTAAGTGTAAATATTTGCTTGAATAATATGGTATATACTTAAGAGTCAGATGTTATTTATTAGATAGAGATTTAGATACGGATATAGACACAGATACAGACACAGATAGATATAGTTATAGATATAGATATATAGATCTAGATATAGATAGACATGCATATAGGTTTTCATCCTCCAGATCTCTGATGGGTCAGCATAGCCTTAGAGAATGTTTTCTGAGTCTCAAGGCTAGGTAAAAATGCTACATACTTACTTTCCTAGCTTTGAGATCCTTCTTCTTATACTACTAATATGTTTATGAATATATATATATATATTCATAAACATATTAGTAGTATATATATACTAATATATACTATTAGTAGTAGTATATATATATACTATATATATATGTATATATATATATATACACATATCTATATCAGTTTCAAATTACTAAATCATTAGAGTAATGGAAATATTTTATTTCTTTGAAAAAAAGATCTTCTGATATGAATTGCATTGTAAATGAAGAAATGATTTCTAAATATTTATTATCTAAAGCTAATAAAATTGTGATCTTCTATAAAGTAAATACCCCCACAATTCACAGAGTTATTTAATACACTGAGTTGTTATTGTTCTGAGCAACATTCTATGTTTGGGGAATACAAAGGATGAAAAATGCAGATGTATGCACAACAATGAGAAAGAGCACAAGAAA
>PVKA01048155.1:0-13933 GCA_004027165.1 Ctenomys sociabilis
TACAAATGTCAATCAGACAGTTTCAAGACACCTTAACCATACAGAGTCGATGAATTAATACATTGCAAACTATTTTCATAACGTTTTGGTACTGTACAAGGTGCATACATGAAATTATATTTACAGGTTTTTTTATAGCTGAATTATATCAAAGATTCAATAATTATTTACCTAGTGGATGACCATAGCACTAAAAGCCAACATAACTGTTTTGTTTTTAAATACTATTTTTATTAACCAGGTAGGGAAGGAAATTAAGTACAGGTGGCTCAGCAAATAAAAATGAAGCAATATATAGAAATATATGGGGAGAGTAACTTGCTTTGTTTTGATAGAGCCTAAACACCACTGGGAAAGGAAGTTCATCTTCCAGAAAGCACTTCCAGTGAAAACAATTTCCAATTTTAAACTAAGATCATCTCTGAAATCTAGATAAACAGTTAACCTATTTAAGCAAATACTATTTTCACTTATAAATTCCATTACATGAAAAACTATTATGTCATGTGCCATTTTATAAATATCTAAAATAAAAATTACATAAATATGCAATGACACTAAGGTATCATATATTCACATCACATAGTTTAATATTGTCTTTAAATATATGTATATTATGCATGTACATATATTGACAAACAAATTGAAAATAAGTTTAATTTTCTCCACTGAAATTAAGGGAAAAATTTTCCCTTCTTAACTTTCCATTATATAATTTGCCTCAGAATATTTATTATAAATACTTTTCATCTTTTTGACATATATCCCTCAGAAGACTATATATGATTCTAGGCAGCTTTGTGACCCATTGGTGTTCTTCTCAGGAACCTGAGAAAGATGTTACTGGAGACAAATACCAAGGGGAATAGCTCCCTGGCCCCAATTTCTAGTGGGGAGTTCAAGCCTCCTTCAGTGAGCAACTTGCTCTGGTCTGCAAAACTGCCTCCTGTCAAAAATACATGAGAAGTTTATTTCACCTCAGAATAAATTCTACTAACACAGGCAGCTTCCCCTAGTACTATGGTATAATTAGGATACACTCTGTGAGACAAAACATGTCTGTTTCCCTATTTGGGGATTAGTTATGCTCCTCTTCTTTTTTTTCTCTTTTTTTTTTTTTTTTTTTTTGTGGAACCAGAGTGATTGCTCATCTTGTTAACATGTATGTAATAGACTGTGTGTATTTGGAGACATATAATCTTTGGTGAAGCTCCTTCATATATATATATATGTAATTGTGAGGTTCTTCTCTGTCCTGGTAATTCTCTTAATGAGAGCATCTCTGACTCATTTCTCATTCTGATCTAGTGCTTAATCATTAAAAAGTTGTTGTCTTATGGATTTCTAAAAATGGTGAAGACCTTGTCTTTAGAAGGAATCACCAAGAATAGGCTTACTTTTGAATTCATTTAGGCTATTATTATGACAGTGAGTTGTCCCAAAAAAGAGGGAAAATACCATACGAACATTTCACTTGCTTCATACATTTCTCTGAAAATGTGCAACCTACAACTGATGAACTAGAACCTTTGATTAAAAGGACTGAAATAAGTGAACTAGCTTTTCATAGCCCATATATACACATACACACACACAAAGTTCTTTCTACCACAGATCATGTATTAGTGGGAAATACAAAACTCCAAGAAACTACTAATAATGATTTAATAAACTAATTTGCATGTTTGAAGACAGTGCTTATATTTTCTCATTTTATTAAAGTACTAATCAGATTAAAAAAGAAAAAAAAAATAGTGTAAAATGCTAAGAAAAAGTCTAACAAGTGTTTTTCAGGGAAGTTAATGATATTTAAAACAAAATTGTCTAACAGCAGGAAACATTAAAACCAGACTAAATAAATTTCATGTAAATAAAATGTGAAAGCAACTTGGTTTTTAAAACAGAGAGCATTTACCTGCTAGCATTTTGTTCGAGCTGTTCATCGATGTCACTGAAGATCTGCTTACACTCCAACTCTCCAGGAAATGAATTTAGCAAACATTGTAGGTCAAAAGAAGTATGGGCATATTCATCTACACAGTCCATTCTGAGAAGCCAAGAATAAATAATGAAACATGTCAGTCACTCTAAAATGGAGAAGGAAAAAAAGAAAGCCATCTCACATTGTGATACTAAATCACAAATAATAACTTCTATTTGTAGACACAATGAAATATAGGAGTGGGAAGAACTAAGGCAATATAAAGCTAGTAGAGTGTTTTGGTATATTAGTTCAGGATGTGTAACTTCGTTTTCATTTGTGTGAGTTTTGAAAGCTGAACAATATGCAAGCCCATGGAGACCACTTGTATTTGGCTGCTTCTTACAGTACCACACCTGCAGAGGAAATCAACAGGCCCAGTGACCTTTGTAAAAAGGGTGAGTGCAGCCAGACCTCGATGCCTTCTTTGTCAAGTTCTGACCTGTAAATTGTAGCCTCAGACACGAAAAGCCTCACCCTCACTATATTTCTATATGAAGCAGCAACATCCCCTTGGGGTTCCTCTTGTACCCTAAGAAGTGAAGGGCATGTTACTCCTTCAGGCATGTGCATACTGCCATTTAGGAAGCCTCAAGCACTCACTCACTCTTTAGGTATAGTTCACTTACAGTTCAATAGGCAGCAGGCTCTGCTGTCCAGGCTGGGCTACAACTGCAAAGAGTTAAAGCAGTCCGTGCCCTCAGGAAGTATTTACTCTGTGGGGAAGACAGATTTTTAAAATGCACAAACAGATACATTCTGTAAGAGAGCAGACAAAGACAAGGGCAACACAGTCACAAGGCAGGCTAAAAATGGGCACTGTGGCAGGGTGCAAGGTGAAGACACTGAGAAAAAAGAACCAGGTTGGAAAATGAGCTTCTTCCTTATTTTGGCTGAGAAGTAAGCATGTGATTCTACCTGGACACCATGGTGGCTTAGAAAGGCTCTCAATGTCTGTTCAGTGAACTTGACGAAAACACTACCCTATGAACAGTGTTCTGGTGTAGCTCTTAATTAAATCTCCCCAGTGCCCAAGTGTTAGTTATTTCTCAAGTTTTTTTGTCCCAGCTGTGGAAAGTTGGCCAACAGATAGAGTTTTAGTCTTTGACTGGTGGCTTGCCATTCTCTCATTATCATTCGATAAATTTCCATTCTTCACTTGCAGGTTGATTTGCTTCAAATGTCTGAATGGTTCTTGGTTGTCCATTCTTACTTACCAACAATCTTATTTACAAAAAAAAAAAGACTACCTTGATCTTTACATGGTAGCTAGTATTAGGGTGCGGAGCACTTCAAAGTATGCTGCTTTGGTACGCTGAGCACTTTGAATTAAAGGAACTGGAAAGACCTTAGAAGTTGCTCAGAAGTATGATCTCTTGGACATTTTTTATTTTTTTCCATGTGAAGCTTTTTCTTCAAGTTTAATTCTTATTAGTACATGATTGCATTCATCATGTGGAGTTGATACATGTTCATAATGATTATTTTTATGTATAAAGGGGCTCTTTCTGAAGTTCCTTCATCTGACTGAAGAAAGCTCTTCCAAAAGAAATACAGTACAATTGTCTTGTCTTGCACTTCCTTCCTGACATCTCATTAGTGAAAACTGAACTAATATTTGTAACAAAGAGAACTGAATAATGTCGCACCTACCTACTCAGGCTTGGCCATAAGTGATGGTCTTCAGTCCTACCTAGCTTCCACAGATGATCATTCACAAACTACTATCCCACTAATTTACCCTAAAAATCATTTTCTATCCATTAAATTGCCAGATCTCCCACATCGCTCCATACTATGAAGAAGGTACAAGACACTAAACCTCAGTCAGTTGCTGGGTCTTCATCTTCCTGTAATATTTCCAGGCTGCATTAATAAATTTGAGTCTTTTCCTCCAGTTAAACTGTGTATCTGTAGTTTCTTTTCTTCCTTCCTTCCTTCCTTCCTTCCTTCCTTCCTTGCTTGCTTGCTTTCTTTCTTCTTCTTTTTTTTTTTTTTTTTTTTTGCTGAACCAACGCAGGCCCTTGTGCTTGCCAGGAAAGGGCTTATTCATGTGAGCCATCTCCCCAGCCCCTTCAGCAAATTTAGACTTGAACTTCAGGGGAGGGGAGGAATTCCCTTCGCTCTTACAATAGACAGGGTTTTCTCCACCATTACACACTGTTTTACCCAAAAGGTCTTTTCCTCCTCTGTAGGAAGGTTGATTAAGACTCTATGAATGAATATCTATGGACAACATTCTTTTGACGATTTTCAAATATAGAAAAAGCATTTAGTTGATGACGTGCACAAGTGGCCCAGGAAGCCTTATATCCATAGTAGAAAAACTAGCTTTTCTCACTCAGGATTTGACCTACTTCTTTATTCCTTCACAGGTGTTTTTAGAGGTCTAGAGCTTAGCTGGTCACTCTGATCAACAGCAATTCTCTATACTCTAATTATCCAGATTTTCAGCTCTGGGCTCTCAGAAGGCAATGGTAGGATCAATGGAATAGATTAGATGACACAGAAGCCTCTACGAATACACTCAGCCACCTAATCTTCAACAAAGGGCCCAAACATGCTTATTGGAAGAAAGATAGCCTCTTTAACAAATGGTGCTGGAAAAACTGGCTCTCTACACACTGAAAACTAAAACTTGACCCAGGACTATCACCATGTGCTAAGCTAAAGTCAAAAAATAGATTAAAGATCTAAACATTAAAATGGAAACACTAAATCTCCTGGAAGAGAAAGTAAGAAAAACTCTTGAAGACATAGAGCATAAGCAAGGAGTTCATGAACAAAAATCAAATCGCACAGGCAATACTTGAAAGAATTAACAAATGGGACCTCCTCTTATTGAGAGGTTTTTGCATGTTAAAAGTAATTACCAACAAAGTGAAAAGACAATCCACAAATTGAGAAATAGTCTTAACTAATAAGCACTCAGAAAAAGGTCTGCTCTCTAGAATTTATAAAGAAATAAAAAACATTAGGGCCCCTAAATTTAAAGACCTAATCAAGAAACAGGCATTCATAATGAACACACACTTCTCAAAGGACGAAATTAAAGAAGCGAATAAATATATGAAAAAATGTTCCACATCACTAGCCATCTGTGAAATGCAAATTAAAACAACACTGAGATACCATCTCACCTCAGAAGGAATAGCTATCATAAAGAAATCAACCAAAAACAAATGTTGGAGAGGCTGTGGGGAAAAAGGAGCCCTTCTGCAGTGCCAATAGGAATGTAGACTGGTGCAACTATCATGGAAATCAGTGTGGAGACGCCTTAAAAAAATTAGAATCTATTCAAACCAGCTATCCCCCTACTGGGAATTTTCCTAGAGGAACTGAAAACATCATATTACAGTGATATATGCTGCTATGTTTATAGCAACACAGTTTGTGATAGCCAAATCTTGGATACGACCACGATGCCTGTCACCTGAGGAATGGATGAAAAAGACATGGTATTTTTATACAATGGACTATTACTTAGCTATAAGGAATAATAAACTCAAAGCCTTTATATTTAAGTGGATGCCACTTGAAGATATATTCATAAGTGAAATAAAACAGACGCACATGTGTAAATATTGTATAGTCTGCTTAGCATAAGAACTCAAAAGATGAAATAAAAATAGAAAGGTATAACACAAGTAAAAGGAAAGTGAGAACTTAAGGATTAAACAATAAAGAGAGGGTAAGGAGAAAAGCTAGGAAACATGACAGGGGCAAAGCCATACATTTATATGCACAAGATGGTTAAGGCAATGATCCTGAGAATCTTCAGCAGGTTACTGAAACAATTAATTAGTAGGATTCTCATCCTGACTAACTATATATGCTGATACCTGTGAACCAAGCAACTGCACTAAAGACAGCAATGTGTAATAGTAGGTTCACGCTTGGAATGCCTGTCATTCTGGTCTTCTAAATATATACTGCTTGTCATGTCATATCAATTACTGCCAGAGGCCAGGGAGATGGCTCAGTGGAATAAATGCTTCCCTGGCAAGCACAAAGCCCTGAGTTCAATCCCTGGTTCCACAAAAAAAAAAATTACTGCCATACTGTCTCTCAAGTAAATGTTTGTTAAAAAAAAAAAAAAAAAAAAAAAAAAAAAAGGATAATAAATGAGAAAAGGAGACAAGAAAAAAAAGTCACAGGACTGTCCTGCTACAATGCTGTATATGGTTAGATTTCTAAATTTCTGGGTAAAAATATGTAATTCTTTATTCCTATTTTTTAAAATATATTTCATTTTTAATTTTTTTCTTCATATTCTGTAGGGATTTTAAGTTTAATATATCAATACTTGATGGAAAACACCTGTTCCATGTGATGTCTAAGATGTTTGATATTCAGACAGATAGTGAGATTAAGATCAACTGCCTATGTTGTAGGGTAAAATAATAAGCTTCTCTTCTGGAGGGTTAACAACTTAAGTTTTCAGACCAAAAATTAGAGAAAAAGAAGGGCTGCAAGGACAGCCAACATTTTGATCGTATCTTTCACTGAGGACTCAGGACATAGGAGAACCTGTACTGTACCACCCTATAACTCAGTTGTGTCCCGAATTTTCTGATTAAGATTATGGGGCTACAGAGGAAAGTGATCAGTGATGTAAACTGCCTAAAGAGAGAAAACATCTCACAGGCTTTCACAGAAAGCATATTGGTCAAGCAATGGGTGTGATTCATCCACATGGCTGACGATGGCAAAGGATCTACAAAGTGTGGTACAGGGTTTCACTATAAATCCGGAGGGGACTTGACTGACCTTGTCAGACACAAAAGTTACATTTCTTGTTATAAAGATTTTGCTGCATCTTGGTCTTAACCATCCTGCAGAAAAGAATAAAAACAAAGTACAAAAAGTAAAGCAATATTAATATGCTAAGCTGTAAAAGGCTCAAGTCAACAAATTCTGACATTGCCAGTCCTATTGAAAACACATTACTGTTATGGACTACATAACTATTTTGGAATATTTTGCTGAATTCACGCACCTACAATATTTAAATGACAATGGAATACCCTTCTCTGACAAAACTAAACAAAAAAAGGGGATACAAATGAAGGACCATTTTGTATCTGTATATTCAAACTAGGAGAGATATAAAGCTACATTCACTTAATTCAATGAATTGAGTTGTTCTAACAGTGTTTGTGAACAGGATATCATGTCTGCATCTTGTACTATGAATAACCACTAAGAAGACAACAATATGCAGTTGATTAATTATTAAAACTGTCCTAATCAATTTTGAAACTGTTTCGTTGCTATTTCTTAATAAAATTATTTAAAAAATAAGGGATGGGAAGATAGCTCAGCGGTCTAAGTGCCTACTTGGCAAGCGCAAGGACTCCTGTTCAATCCCCTCTACTGCATGAGTCTGAGCTGTGTACCCTATACCAAATAAATAAATAATTAAAAAAAATAAAATAAAAAATAAATATTTTTTAAAAGGCGACAATGGCAATAGCACATTTCAAGGTAGGTGAAGACATGCATAGCTCCTTAAGAACATTTCTTCAGCTCCTTTGCTCCTTGTTGTCTATCTGGCAGCGTATTTCATGTTTTACTTTGTCTGTGAAGTTGAAGTTCTCACAGCATGGGTCTTACTACAAGTTCCTCTTACATAATGTAGAGTGTGATTTTCTTTGTTTTTTGGCTTTTTTTTTTTTTTTTTTTTTGGCAGAACCAGGGACTGAACTCAGGGCCTTGGGCTTGCCAGACCAAAACTTAAGAGAAAATGAAGGGCTGCAAGGACAGCCAACATTTTGGTCGTAGTCTTTCAAGGTCAGTGAGCTTGAAAATGTTTTCCATAAGACTGGCAAGTGCTTGTTCTACTGAGTAATCTCCTCAGCTCCCAGGAGTGTGGTTTTCATGCTTGCTGCATCTTCACTGCAGAGCTGCTCTACCTTCTGTCTCTCAGAAACATTCCAATAGTACCATGTACTGCTTCCAGTGCTGCTTTTCTCTGTCTTTACATACTTCATAGTGATTTCAAGAGGGAAGAACAGCAAATATGTGTCTTTAGTTCTTTACTTTCCACATTGTCTTTCGCTTTCCCATTCTTAGGCACATGAAAAAAATTATGAGATTTGAACATTCACAACTTAATTCAGTCTTTGCAAACAGGGGTGGGCCAAAGCAATGCAGACTGGTGATTTGACAAATATTTTCACATGCAAATGCTGGCCAATTAAATGCAACATTAAATAATAGGCAGTCATTAAACCCAATTAGAAAACTTTCGTCAAGACTGATCATAAAGAAATTCTCATGAAATAGTGACAGTCAGTCTGTCTTACACCTAATAGGCTTTGCTGTTACTTGTGGATTGGGCATTCAGGTTTTTTTAAATCTTTTTGAGACAGGATCTTACTATGTACTTCAGGCTGGCCTTGAGCTCCCTTTGTAGCCCAGGCTGATCTCAAACTCACAACAATCCTCCTGCCTTCCAAGTGAGGGGATTACAGGTGTGAGCCACCACACCCATCCTAAAATTTTAATCTGTTGTACAGGACTCTTTCTGGAAGACAGCACATGACATTCAGTTCTGACCAGCAGTCATATGTGTTGAGAGCCACTGAGTGGGATTTGGATAGTTCGCAAGGGGTAAGGGCTCCAGCATAGACTCCACACCTCAATTCTGCTTTGCTTTTTCCTTTTCATGGCACATATTCAACTTTCTTTACAGTTCAAGGCTTTTTATTCAAAATGAAAACAACTTTCAAAAGAAAACAGTAGAGACTATTACAGTGAAAGTGGTCTGTCTCAGCTTAAAGCAAGATATTTCAGAGAAATTAATGATTAGATTGACTAATAATTAAAAATGTATTGAGGGTATGAAGAGGTCACTTCAAGCAATATTCCATTAAATATCACAGCAGGTTTTAGACATAAAAAAGGAAATCAAGGAGTCAGGGAGGTAACTCAGTAGAATAAGCACTTGCCTGGCAAGCACAAGGGCCTGAGTTCAATCCCCGGTTCCACCAAAAAACAAAAAGGAAATCAAGTGCCACAAGAACAGCTTAGCAAGACCTCTTTCAAAATAAAAAGATTTAAAAAGGGAGGGGATAGAAGAGGGATTAAGGATGTGGCTCAGTGGTAGAAGACCTCTGGATCTAATCCCCAGTATGAAGGAACAAAATAAGACACTACACTATGTGCAAAAGAGGAAGCATCAATGGCAGTTACAAGCCACTGTTTGTCTGAATTAATTAATATGAATGAATGAATGAATGAATGAATACATGAGAGACTACTGATAAGGTTTTCATGCATATTTAGTATAGCTCTATACTGGGATATGTTATTGTGGTGGGAATTTTTCCATTTTTGAGATAATGTCTTGATCTGTAGTTCAGGTAGTCTTGATCTCAATATGGACCTTAGGCTGGCCTCAAACTTACAATCTGCTCACCTCAACCTTGTTTTGCTTTTTATAAGGGAACCCATTCTAAACCCACAGCTATAAGACAATACATTATTATTTTTTTTTTAATGTGGCCATCTCAGCCCATCCTGGGGGGCGGGCTGGCACAGAATGTGGTGCTGGGGATCAAACTACGGTCCCTGTGTACTTGCCTAAGCTTGCCTAACTAGGCTCTTTAGACTGTTGAGCTGTCTTGCTGGCCTGGAGACAAGAAATTCTTGTGTTTGTGTAGACTGAGATCGAACATGAAGATACAAGTGACACATAATAATTAGGCCTGTAATGTAAGACTCTCCTTACTTATTCAAGACACTTGGTCCTGGATAGTAATGTTTCAGCAAACTGCTGAAGTGTAATGAAGGAAAATACAAACACCTTTTATTTTTAAATTTCCCTCAGAAGGTACACAATATACAAAAATGTGTATTACAAACTGGGAATGACAGCTCATGCCTGCAATCTCACCACTCAAGAGGCAGAGGCAGGAGGACTGCAGCAAGTTTGAAGCCAGCCAGGGCTGTGTAGTGAGTTCAAAGCCAGCTAAACTACATAGTGTGATGCTGTCTCAAAAACAAAAATGTTCATTGCATTCAAAATTATCTAAATAATTTAAAAAAAAAAATACTGAACTCTATATACTATTCATGCTTAGTTACAACTCACACAGATTAGTGTGGCAAAGTGGCTGGGGAAGCAGGTGTGACTCTTTAGTAACAAGGTCTCAGAACATTTACATGGAACAGTTCCCAAAGCTCTGCACATAGACTTCTCCTCAGAACTCCAGCAGACTTTCAGTAAGGTGGCCTAGACATCAGCCTGAGGCATGGGATCCCAGCACCGCCTGCAGGACCCAGATGCAAAAGTTACTGTGGGTTTCCTCAAGATTCAGGCAGTATAAAAGGATACAGACACCAAGAAGAGCTTGCTATTGTGCCTTTCTCAGGATAGCCCACCCTGCTTTCTCCAGGTGTTCTTTTATCTTTTTTTTTTCTCTTTCACTCTACCAAGCTCACTCTGCAAAGCCAGTTTCTCCCTCACACTTCACTTTTTCAGATAAACTTTGCCACTGCTTTTTGCTTGATTGTTCACTTTTTTGTTTGAGGCCAAAAGAATCTAGAATCCAACTCCAGAAGGAAAAGCAAGCAACCCAGAACCCAATAACACTGAACTGGGAAGCCACTTTGGGAAAGAGCTCTCAGAAAACACTGCTATTTTAAATATTAATACTCTTCTCATTTGATATGTGAGGAAAAAACTTGGCAATTAATCTTCTTCACTGGCATTTCTAAAAGGCTACAGTTCTAAGACAATACAGTATAAAAATATATAGCATAAATTAGGAGTTATATTCATCTCATCAGAATATTTCATAATTTTCTTTACTTCACACAGAATTCCTATAAAACATATCTTGTTTAGTATATTTCAAATATAACTTTCTATTTAAAAATTCATCTTACCAAAGAATAAAGTAATAGTGTATTATATCTACATCTTCTTCACAATCCTTGGAATAGATAGAAGGGAGGGATGAAAGAAGTCTTGTAGCTTGGACCTGGATGTACCCCACAAAGCCTCATGAGCTTATAGGTAGGGCTTTTTGGAACTGGTTGGATCTAGGGTAGTGGCGGGAACCTATAGCACAACACAGCAGACTGCCATTATTGAAAGTTCTAAATGCTTCACCATCACTGATCCAGGGCACATGGTACTGGGATTAAAGGTCTGCATTATTAAATCAGTGCCCTGATTAGCTTGGCATAGTCCTGGGTAATGGATAATGGAAGCTCTACCCTGGGTATGGGTGACCCAATTAATAGGCTTATGAACTGGATGGAATGTAAAGGAAGCAAAAGCAGGTTGCTGCTGCCTGCTGCTTGGCTGCCTCCTGCATGCTACACTATGGGCTACTGTTTCTCCTCTGTGATGCTTCCCTGCTGCGCCACCCTTCACTGCAGCCAGCCAACTATTGGAGACGTCTATAACTGGTGCCAAAATAAATCTTTCTTCCTTCAAATTGTGGTATATGGCATTTTGTCCCATAAATGAGAAAAGTAAGATAGGAAGTAAGATAGATAACCCAGGGAATAATAGCATACCATAATGGTGAGGAGGCACTGGCTTTGAAGTCAACCTGACATGTGATCCTATAACTGCTCCATAAGTGGCAAGTGTCTCTTATGAAATAATGAACAATAACTAAATTGCAAGGAGAATTTTAGTTAAATTTTAATTAGCCCATGTAACAGAAGTTAATGGAGATTTAGCCAGGGAGCCAGACTCTATACTTCCTGGGTGATATGACTGGCATCTCGGCAGCGCTTTGTCCAGGATCTACTCCAAGAGCCACCTCATTGCTTTGCAGATCACAATGAGAAGTTGCCCTGCCTGCACTTGCTGTTTTTTAAAAATGGTTGTAAGCATCATTCACCTCATCATACAGTGGCCACCATACACTGTCGAAGGATATTGTAGAAACTATTACCATCTTGCCAAACTTTCTGCATGATATTGTCCCTTTACAGTTGAAAGAAAATCAGTTCTTTTGTATTGTATTTATATTGAATATATGCATATATTTTTCATTGAAATCAACCTTATAGTAAAGCAATAATGCACTATACATTGTTGACCATTCAGATGAGGCAGGTAAAGGTGATTTTGGAGAATTTCCTTTCTATATAGTAGTATGGCTTTTTTTTCTCTCTAACCTTGGTATAAGAAATAATCAACAAATACATCAACAGAAAGCCATCAGATAAAAGGGTGAGGCATGCTGATGCTTGCATGTAGCCTGCCAGGATCTGTGACTTCCATACCTGAGCAACAGTGTACAGGGCATAAAGAGCGAGAGTCCACTGATGCAGCAAGTGCACAATGATTTGGGACAGGGAAAGAGAAAGTGGTAAAAAGGACTAAGAGGGAAAGAAATTTATCTGGAGTCAATGAGGATGCACAATAAGAAATAAAGGAGAGAGGGTGGAACCTATAGGTGATGTAGGAATATGGAAGTTTCTCTGTTAATATGGCAGTGAGTCCTAATGCATTGAGTGGGCTCAAAGTTCAGACACCAATGACCACTGCTTCCTAAGGAAAACGTAAGTATGACCTCAATAATGCAAAAGTAAATTACAAGGGGTCCCATGTAGTTGGGAAAATATGTCAGTGGAACATCAGAAAGGTAAAACTACTTTGAAATCTTTAGAACTAAAAGGAAGAGAGGGCCAGCCAAATAGCTCAGTGGACTAAACACCCTACTTAGGCAAAGCATAGCAGCCAGGGTTCAATAGCCAGCATGCAGCACTGGCCCTGCCCCTGGGGCATGCTGAAAGGGCAAATGAGACTGGGTGTGGTAGTACGTACCTGTAATCCCAGCACTTGGGAGGCTGAAAACAGGAGAATCACTATGAGTCCAATCTACACAATGAGACCCTGTCCTAAAATAAAAAAATTAAAAAAAGGAAGTGAATGTAAGGATGTAGGTTAAGACAAAGTTTTGTACTGTTTCTGTACTTATAACTATTAACTTATTATTTGGGAGATGATGATTTGACATGAAAACTCTTATCAATGGTCAATCAAAAATGGAAGCCATAACTTTTTAAACTCTAGCTCTTTGGTGTTTTGTTTTGTTTTTGTATTTTAGGGAAGGGTCTACAGGGTGTTCAGGGTCTCACTACTAGATCGGACTTGTAGTTATCCACCTGTTTACAGCCTCCCTAGATCTGAGATTATAGACACACCACCATGCCCAGTCTCCATTGCTGTCTCAGTGTAGCCCGGGTGTGGGGCCGGCACAGCAGGCCCAGGGATCAAAGCCCTGGGGCCCTGCACCTGCTTGAAGGTGCTTTAATCCACTGAGCTGTTTGGCCGGTCCTCAAACTCTAACTTTTTGAACTATCAATCTATGATACTGCTTTAAAATTTTTCTTTGTATGTTTTTTTCATCATTTTTGTACAAGATTAAAGAGCAGTGTTTAATAACAAGTAGTAATGGTCAATTTGATATTATTGCCTTTTTCTTTTTTTTTGGCAGAACTGGGCATTGACCTCAGGCCCTTGCACTTGCCAGGCAAGCACTTATTCTACTGAACCATCTCCCTGGCCCATTATTGCCTTTTAAAATGATTAAAGAATTATATCTAAGCAAAACATCTGTAGATCTTTCGGCCCTAGGTAAATCATAACTGTTGAGTTATAAATTTCCAAGAACAGTGACTATAAAAATGAACATATTATAAACACTGCCAGAAAATATTACAATAAAGCAGTATAAAATATACATGTAAGCCGGGCATGGTGGCGCATGCCTGTAATCCCAGCACTCGGGAGGCTGAGGCAGGAGGATTGTTGTGAGTTCGAGACCAGCCTGCGCTACAAAGTGAGCTTAAGGCCAGCCTGAACTGCATAGTGAGACCCTGTCTCAAAAAGACAAAAAAAAAAAAAAAAAAAAAAAAAAAAAAAAAAAAAAAAAAAAAAAAAAAAAAAAAAAAAAAAAAAAAAAAAAAAAAAAAAAA
>PVKA01048156.1:0-13949 GCA_004027165.1 Ctenomys sociabilis
TTGCTGACCTTGAAAGGCTAGGGCCAAAATGTTGGCTGGCCTTGTGGCTCTTCTATTTCTCCAACTTTGATCTGTGAACTTAGGTTGTTAACCATCCAGAAGAAAAGCTGATTAGTATCCTGCAGCATATGCCATTCACTTTGGCTTATCGGACTCAATTGATTTTAGATGTTGTTGTATATTTCCATTTGTATTTCTGCTTTTCGCTTCTTATACTAGGGAGGCTATACGATATTTACATGTGTATCTGGTTTATTTCACTTATGAGTATATGTTCAAGTGGCATCCACTTCAGTATAAATGCTTCAAACTTATCACTCTTAACAGCTGAGTAATACTCCATTACATAGAAATACCACATCTTTTTCAACCATTCCTTATGTGATGGACATCTTGGTTGTTTCCAAGATATTGCTATCACACATTGTGTACTTATATATAGGTACACATATATCACTATGATACAATGTTTTCAGTTCCTTTGGGAAAATTTCCAGTAGGGGGATAGCTGGCTTGAATGGGATTTCTAGTCCTACTCTTTTGAGGAGTCTCCACACTGACCTCCACAATGGTTGTACCAGTCTACATTCCCACCAGCAGTGGAGAAGTGTTCCCTTTTCCCCACATCCTCTCCAACATTTGTTGTTGGTTGATTTCCTTATGATAGCCATTCTTTCTGGAGCGAGATGGTATCTCAGTGTTGTTTTTATTTGCATTTCACGGATGACTAGCAATGTGGAGTATTTTTTCATATATTTATTCGCTTCTTTAATTTCATCCTCTGAGAAGTGTGTATTCATCTCAGATGCCCATTTCTGAATTGGGTCTTTATATATGAGGGCCCTGTTATATCTTAGTTCTTTAAATATTCTAGACAGCAGACATTTGTCTGATCGCTTATTAGTTAGGATTTTTTCAAAATTTGTGGGTTGTCTTTTCATTCTGTTGATAATTTCTTTTGACATGCAGAGCTCCTTAAGAAGAGTTGATCCCAGTTGTTGATTCTTTCAAGTGCTTCCCATGCGAATATATGTTTGTTCATGAACTCTTTACCTACCCCTATATCTTCAAGAGTTCCTCCTACTTTCTTTTTCATGAGATTGACTGTTTCTGTTTTAATGATTAGATCTTTAATCCATTTTGAATTTAACTTAGTGCATGGTGATAGAGCTGGGTCAAGTTTTAGTTTTCGGCATGTAGAAAGCCATGTTTTCCAGCACCATTTGTTAAAGAGGCTATCTTTCTTCCAGTGAGCTTGTGTGGCCCCTTTGTCGAAGATCAGATGGCTGAGTGTGATTGTAGATGCCTCTGCATCTTCTAATCTATTCCACTGATCCTCAGATCTATTTTGTTGCCAATACCATGTTGATTTTATCACAGTGGCTTTGTAGTATAATTTCAAGTCAGGGATTGTGATGTCTCCAGCCATGTCTTTATTGGCCAAGATTGCCTTTGCTATTCTAGGTTGTTTGTGGTTCTAAATAAATTTTAGGATTGATTTCTCTAGGTCTGGGAGGTATGTTGGTGGCAGTTTGATAGAGATTGCATTAAATCTGTACAGCAATTTTGGGAATATGGCCATCTTCATGATGTTGGTTCTTCCTATCCAGGAGCATGGAATATCTTTACATTTTCTGAAATCTTCTATAATCTTTTTTCTTAGGGTGTTGTAATTTTCCATGAAAAGATCTTTGACTTCCTTGGTTAAGTGAATCCCAAGGTATTTCATTTTCCGCAATGCTATTGTAAAAAGGTATTGTTTGTATTGTTTCCCTTTCAGTGTGCTTGTTATCTGTGTAGAGGAATGCTGTTGACTTTTGAGTGTTGATTTTGTATCCTGCTATGCTACTGAATTTCCCTATCAGTTTTAGTAGCTTCTTGGTGGAATTTTTGGGGTCTTCCAAGTAAAGTATCATGCAAATAGTGATATTTTAACTTGTTCTTAACCTATTCTTATTCCCTTTATTTTTGTCTCTTTTCTAATGGCTGTTGTTAAGGATTTGAAGACTATATTGAATAGGAGGGGTGATAGAGGGCATCCTTGTCTTGTACCTGATTTAAGAGTAAACGATTTCAGTTTTTCCCCATTTAGGATTATATGAGCTTTTGGGTGGTCATAGATGGCTTTTATCAAGTTAAGATAGAGTCCATCTATTCCATTTTCTGTAGGACCTTGAATATGAATGAGTGTTGGACTTTGTCAAAGGCTTTCTCTGCATCAGTTGAGATGATCATGTGGTTTTTAGACTTCAGTGTATTAATATAGTGTATTACATTTATAGATTTTCAAATATTGAACCATCCTTGCATCCCTGGGATGAATCCTATGTGGTCATAGTGTATGATCTTCTTGATGATTAGCCGTATTCTATTTGCTAGGATTTTTTTGAGTACTTTTGTATCTATGTTCATGAGGGAGATTGTCCTGTAGTTCTCCTTTTTGGTTGTGTCTTTCCCTGGTTTTGGAATCAGTATAATACCTGCCTCCAGAAATGATTTTGGGAGGACTGTTTCCTTTTCAACTTCATTGAAGAGTTTGTGGAGTGTGGGGATTATGTCATCTATAAATTTCTTTTAGAATTCAGCTGTAAATCCATCAGGACCTGGACTTTTCTTTGTTGGTAGGTTTTTTATTACATTTCGTATTTCATTGGCTATTATCGGCTTATTGAGAGTTATTATATCTTCTTGATTCAGTTTTGGTAATTTGTACCTTTTGAGGAATCTGTCCTTTTTTTCTGTGTCTTCTGTGAGTGTAAAGATTCTCAAAGTAACTGTTGATAATGTTCTGAATTTCTGCTGGATCTGTGGTGATTTCACCCTTTTCATTCCTTATCGCTTGTACTTGAATTTTCTTTTGCCTCTTTGATGAGGTTGGCAAGAGGCTTATCAACTTTATTTAGTTTTTCAAAGAACCAACTTTTTGATTTGTGGATTCTTTGAACTGTTTTCTTCATCTCAGTTGAATTAATTTCTGCTCTAATCTTTATGATTTCTTCCCATCTTTGCGCTCTGGGTTTGGTTTGCTCTTCTTTTTCTAGTTGTCGGAGGTGCAACATTAGGGTGCTAATCGTTCCCATTTTGTTTTCCTAATGTGTGAGTTCATAGCTATGATTTTCCCTCTAAGAACTGCTTTCATCGCATCCCATAAATTCTGGTAAGTTTTACTTGAATTTTCTTTGAATTGTAGATATTGTTGAATTTCTTGTTTAATTTTTTCTGTGACCCATTGATTGCTGAGTAGGGTGTTGTTAATTTCCATGAATTTAGCGGGTTTTTCTGGTTTCTTTTGTCATTTATTTCCAGTTTCATTGCATTGTGGTCAGATAGTATGCATGGGATAATTTCTATTTTCTTGCATATACTTAGACATGACCTCTGAACTAGTATGTGGTCTATTTTGCAAAATGACCCATGTGCAGCTGAATAAAATGTGTATTCAGCTGTGGTTGGGTAGAACACTGTAAATGTCCACGAGGTCGATTTATTCCAAGCTCTGGTTCAGTTCTGCTACTTCCTTGCTAATCTTTTGTCTGGTTGACCTATCTTTTTAAGAGAAGGGGATGTTAAGTTCTCCTGTTAAGATTGTGTTCTTAGACATTAAGTTTTTCATGTCCCTCAAGATTTGTCTTACATAGTTGGGTGCTCCTGTGTTTGGTGCATAAACATTTATGAGTGTTACTTCTTGCTCTTTAATTTTTCCCCTGACTAGTATATAGTGACCTTCTTTGTGTCATTTGATCATTTTTGGTTTGAAGTTGAGAGTGTCTGAGAACAGAATTGCTATTCCTGCTTTTTTCTGAGGTGCTGGGGCATGTAGTATTGTTTTCCATGCTTTGACTTTGAGCCTATGAATGTCCTTTTGAGTTAAGTGTGTTTCTTGTATACAGCATATTGTTGGATTTTGTTTCCTAATCCATTGTGCCAGTCTATTTCTCTTAATTGGAGAATTGAGTCCTTTTACATTGATGGTTATAATTGAAATGTGCTGATTTATGTTTGTCATGTTATTTACCTGGTATTGTTTACTCCTTTGTAACCTGTGTTTAATTGTCTGTCCTGTTCAGTGGGTTCCTTCCATCTCATTCATGGAGTTCTGGTCATTGTAGTCTCTCTCTAGAACATATTTCAGCAGCCTGTGAAGGGCTGGCTTTGTCATCATGAAATTCTTCATTTGTTCTTTGTCGTGGAAGTATTTCACTTCTCCATCATACTTCAAAGAGAGTTTAAGGGTATCGCAGTCTGGACTGGAATTTGTTTTCGTGTAGGACTTGAAGAACTCTGCTCCATGCTCTCCTTGCCTTCATTGTTTGTGTAGAGAAGTTGGTTGTCATTCTGATGGGTTTTCCTTTAAATGTGAGCTGCTTCTTCTCTCTAACAGCTTTCAGTATATTATTTTTGTGTTGAATTTGTGGGATCCTAACTATTATATGTCTTGGTGTGTTTCTACTTGAGTTGAAGTTATTTGGTGTTGTATACTTCGGTGACCTGAATGTTGGATTGTTTCCTCATATTTGGGAATTTTTCTGTGATTATTCCCCCCGAAATTCTCTTTATATCATTTATATTGACTCCTTCATTTCTTTGATACCAATTATTTTCACATTGTTCATCCTGGCATCATCTTGCAGGTGAGGGATTATTTTTTCCTGCATTCTCATTGTTTTTAAGAGATCCTTTCTCACCTTTTAACTTGCAGCTCCGGCCTCTTCAAGATCTGAAACTCTGTCTTCGCTTTCACTCAAACGGTTTTGTAGACTCATGATTGATATTTTTACTTATTCTATATCTCTTTGACTGTGTTTCATGTGTTCTATTTCTTTTCTGTATTGCTCATTCCAGGAATCCATCATATTTCTGATCTCCTCAATTTTTTTTTATCCATATCTTCTTTAGAAGTAATTATTAATTGTTTTTCTGCAGTGTTTCTTCCAAGTTGGGTTTCCTCTGAATATTTCTGGACTTGTTTCTGTATTTCAGATGCTATGATTTCAAAGAATTCTTTTTTTGCAAAGAATTCTTTTTTGATTTCAGAACTTATTTCTGCTTTGAGTTCCTCATGATCTTTCTGCTGTTGTTTCTTTGCTTCAGATGCTGTTAATTCATATATTTCAGCTGAAATAGTGCTTTCTGCACTTGTTCTGGGTGAGCATAATTTTTCCACCCACTGTTTCTTGAATTCATTCTCTATTTCAGATACTATGTATTCAGGTATTTCTTTTTTAATTTGGGGAATTACTTCTCATTTTATTTCCTCTATAGCTTTCTGCTGTTGTTCCTTTGCTGCTGTATCTGTTAGTTCATTCAGTGCAGCTGAGCTAGTGTCCTCTGCCCTTACTGGTGGACTTGAGGTCTGGGAATGCAATTTTTCCCTTCTCTTTGTCGTTTTTTATAGCACTGACCTTTGACTTTTGGTGTGGAGATTTGGTGCAGCTATAACCTTAGCTTGTTATGAGATTCGGGTACCAGTCTATTAAGTTTGAGATTATCCAGGTATGACTATCCTGGATCGGGCTGTTGTGTTCAGTTCCTTTTTTGCTGCAGCTCCTTTGGTTCCCCTCTGTTGGTTCCCTGTTGAGGCGAGCATGTACCGAACTGGGATGCAGAGCAAGTAATGAAAATTCCCTGTCTTAGCTGGCTTTGGGGCGAGGATCCGGGAAATTGCCGGGGTCAGCCTTCCTGTGTTAGGCAGTTCGCTCTCTAGGTGGGCGGGCCTGCACTTCGGTGGGTCTTCTGGGCTCACAAACGGGTAGTGAATGATCTTATTTACCGAGTAGGCTGTACTGGGTCAGCCAGCCTATGCTGGATCCAGGTCTACAGGCCGCAACGTGAGAAGGCTGGGAAAGGTCCCTCCGGTGCAGCAGGCCTGGAGCTCTCATTCACAGGCTAGTTTGCGCTGGGTTTTGGGCCGTGGCGTGGGACCGGGGATTGCTGAGGAAAGTCCCTCAGGCATGGCAGGCTTGAAGTTCTCACTCCAGGCCGATGTGCACTGTGTTTGGGGTTGTGGTGTGGGACTGGCAATCGCCTGCAAATGTTTCTCTGGCGCGGTGGGCCTGGAGCTCTCACTGGGCCTCAGGCGGTGAGGGGGCAGGGAATCCCTGGGAAATGTCTCTCCCGCACGGTGGGTCTGGAGTTCTACACTCACTGTACTTTGATGCCCAGGGAATCGGGTTTAGGGCAGGTCTTCTGGGGAGGTGCTGGTGAGTGGGTCCTGAGGTTTCAGGCTGGTCACTGGCTTGGAGGGCTTGAGGGCAGGGATCCGGGCAGCGCGCGTGGGAAGAAGCCAAAGGCTCTCCCTCAGACTCACCACACACTCACTGATCTGGGAAGCCTGGTGAGTCATGGAAATTCCCATTCACTGGGAGAGCTTGGGGCAGGATCTGCGAGGCTGCTGGAGTCAGCCGCTGTCTCAGGTTGGTCTCTGGCTGGGTGGTGGGGCAGGATCCAGTAGGCTGCTGGAATGGGCCGCGATGTTTCGGGAGGTCTCTGGGGCTGGGCGGGTGTGGGCGGGATCGAGGAAGATCCCCCTCCTTTTTAAACAAACATCTATCTGAGTGACAGCATGGCAGGAAGTGGAGTGTCATGACAAGCAGCATGTATTCAGAAGACCAGCGTGACAGGCACTCCAACTATGAATCTACTATTACACATTGCCATCATCAGTGCAGTTGCTTAGTTCACAGGTATCAGGATATATTGTTACTCAGGGTGAGAATCCTTCCAATTAACTCACAAATTAATTATTTAAAAACATATTTTTATCTTATTTTAGACATCAATTAGGCAAGAGAAAGAAACTAGAGAAATACATATAAGAAAAGAAAAACTCAAATTATCATTATTTGAAGATATGATACTCTACACAGAAGACCCAAAGAACTCCACCAAAAGACTCTTACAATTAATAACAAACTTCAGTAATGTGGTAGGATTGAAGGTCAGCACATCAAAATCATTAGTATTTGTGTACATCAACAATAAATATGAGAAGAAAATTGTGAAAATAGTATTATTTACTGTAGCTTCAAGTAAATGAAATACCTAGAAATTAATTTAACCAGGAAGTGAAAGACCTCTACAAAGAAAACTATAGTAGAAAAAAGATGTGAGAAGATATCAGAAAATGGAAGGATGTCCTCTGCTCCTGGATAAGCAGAATCAATATTATCTAAATGGCCATATTTTCAAAATTGTTATAGAGATTCAATGTAGTCCTAATCAAAATACCAGTAACATACTTTACAGATCTAGAAAAAAAATCCTAAAAAACATATGGAAGCAAAAGAGACTCAGATTAGCAAAAGCAATTTGGGGCAACAGGAGTGAAGTAGGAATCCTTCTAACACCTGATTTCAAGGTATATTAAAAAGTGGTAGTGATGAAAACAGTATAGTAATGGAACAGAAACAGATATGTGGATCAATGGAATAGAAGATACTGAAACATCCACAAACAAATTTAGCTATTTGATATTCAACAAGGGGACCAAAAGTATATATTGGAGGAAAAGTAGCCCACCCAACATTTGGTGCTAGGAAAACGAGTTATCTGTGTACAGAAGATTGAAATTGGGTCCCTGTCTCTTCTCATACCCTAAATTAAAACAAAAATGAATGAAAGATCTAAAAATTAAGACAACATTAAACCTAATGGAAGAGAAAATATGTAAAATACTTGAAGAGATAGGTATAGGAAAGGATTTTATAAACAGAACCTCAATTGCACAAGAAATAACAGCAAGAATAAAAAATTGGATTACATCAGACTAAAATTTTCTGTAAAGCAAATCAGTGAGAGGACAACCTACAAAATGGGAAAACATTTTGCTCGCTAATCCTCAGGCAGAGGACTAATAAGAACTCAAACCACCTAAAATTAGAGATCTAGTCAAGAAACAGGCAAGAAAAATGAGCAGCTAGTTCACAGAGGAAGAAATACAAATGATCAACAAATATATGAAAAGAGCTCAACATCTTTGGCCATTAGAGAAGTGCAAAGTAAAACAACACTTACGATTTTATCTTGATCCAGACAGAACGGTAATCATTAAAACAGCAAACAGTAACAAGTGCTGGCAAGGATGTGGTGAAAAAGGAATACTCCTTCATTGTTGGTGGGAATGTGAACTAGTACCAACAGTGTGGAAATTCATATGGAGAGCTCTCAAGGAACTGAAGTCAGAAATTCCCTGTGCTCAGTGTTGTAGTCAGGGTTTACATGGGAATAATTTAACATAGGACACATTATTTATAAAATTATTTTATAATATTCACCAAAGAGCCAAATATGAAAGAGTGTGATAGATCTCTCCACACCCTGGAGACCCTTAGAATCCAGCTGAGGGCCTGGATCCTGTGACAATGTCCTGCATGAGTCCAGCTAGAGGTCTATAGTCTACAGCGATGTCTCATGTAAGTTTATACCAAAGATATGGACTGGGAAAGTACAAAGGCCAGTTGTGTAAGCGTTAGAATGTCAAGTGAAATGAACCAGACACACAAGCTGAAATACTGTATGGTATCTCTCATTTGAGTGAGGCAAAGTATAAACAAAGCAAATAATAAAGGATGGCTAGAAAAGGACAGAAGGATGGATCTGTTACAACAGGGAATTGGTCCAGAGGAGCAAGGATAGAGGAAGGAGAAGGGGAAGGGGAAGGGGAAATAAATAGAATAAAGGTAAATCATGGGCAGGAACCGAATAACATGTAAACATCACATGCCATTGCATGAGCTTGGGTTAATAGTACCAACAAGAATGAAAAATGGGATAGAGGAATTGGAAGAGAAATGAGGGAGGGCTAGTGAAGGGGAAGGGCAATTAAAAAATGAAAGAAACAAGCTGTGGTATGTGCATACAACTACTCCCCAAGATGATTGTAAGCCACATGAATGGGAAACATATATTAACAAAATAAAATAAGATAAAAAACAGCCACAAATTAAAGGAAGAGAAGCTTATTTTGTCTGGCAGTTTGTCCTTAGTCCGCTTACTCAAAGGCAGGGAAGCATGGCAGAGGGACATGGCAGAAGATAAGCAACTCATAGCAGGGTAGCCAGGTGTAGAGAAGGAACAAGGAGAGAGGGGAAATGGGCCTTGCATACCACAGCCCAGCAACCCAGCTCCTTAACCAGGCCTCGTCTTCCAAACACGTTTAGCTGTAACCTCATCAGTGAACTAATCCATGGATAAGTTTCTCCTCCTCATGAAACAATCACCTCCCCAAAGTCCTACCTGTGAGTGCATGAGGCTTTGGTGGGGCAGACATCTAGGTATAAGCCATGACAGCTGTCTTCTGAGCTCTAACATATGCTGTTATGCAGAAAAGACTGGGAGATCTGTTGCCAAACACAAGTTAATAGTAATAGATCATAAAGTTGTTACACGATTTGCATTAAGGCATCAAAGCAGATGTGAGAGATAAAACAACCTGACCTCCCTCACTCAACTGCATTCTGGTATGGTTTCTTGCTGGGGGAGAAGTGAAGGAGCAGTGTTGGCATCATACATAAGCCAGGGGATGGTTTTGGGGGACATCTTGCATGTGAATCCCAATGGTTTATATACTGTGGTGGGAAAGCCAATACCTAAATCACGGGTGTTGTTCCATGAACTATAAAGGTAGGACATATGGTCTCTGCTTCATAATTTATGATCTAATTTGAAAGGTAGTACTTTGAGAAGGTATATAAGATGCAAGTTCATATGTCTGAGTGGCACATGTATGGTACAGTGTGTGCTTGGGTATAGGATGAAATCCTTTTGGGTTGAGATTGTTGACGAGTTTGATTCATAGTCTCAATGGAGACTGAAGCTGTACCTTGAGGATTCACTTTCTTCTATAGGAGCCAGTTCTGTACAAATGTGTTCTCTCTCCTTCCTTTGCCTTAGTGTGTTGACAGTGGTTTTCAGTAACAATCAGGTTTCTATCTGTCCTTTGTGATCCCACCAATTATGAATAATTCTTCTTTGAATTATCATAGTGTAGGTGGACCATCTATTTTTTGTTGGGATTCTGACCAGTGCAATCATCTAACACATATTCTTTTTAATACAAACAATTGAGATTTACAGATTATAGCTATTTTTGTTCAGCAAGACATACTGTGTTGGTCTGGGGCCATAGATCAGTAGTAGAGTGGCATGCAGGAGGCCCTGATATCCATTTCTAGCACCATACATACATAAAATATGCAATGTTATTGGATCCATTAGCAAAAAGTAAACTTCATATCTTACCAAAGCAGAGTTATTAGGATTTCTAAATCTCCTACCTTCTACCTAAACCTTCTTGCCTTGGAATTCTGATGAACTATATGCTACCTGGCTCAGATCCATGAAGAACTTGCCCTTGGCATCCTAAATAAGTAGGCTGATGATATAATTTATTTTCCAAAGTGGAATACTTTTGAGAGTGAAAGAGTACATGCAAATAAATAATTCAGAGCAATACATATGAACCAAGATTGTAGGAAGCAAAAATGACTTAATGGATGTTGTATAAAGAGATATCACAGAGTCATCTCTTGTATTTGTGTGGAATTACTTCCAGGACTCTTTCCTCACAAATTGTGTGATACTCGGGTCTTCAGATGCTCAAATCATTTTATATAAAACAGCCTAATGCTTTCATATAATCTATGCACGTCCTCCTGTATACTTTCCATTACCTCTTAGTGACTTATAATGCATAATGCAATGTCAGAGTGGCACAAATAGCTGTTATACTGTATTGTTTAGGAAATAATGAAGGAAAAAATTCTGTGCATGTTCAGCACAGATGAATTTTTTTGTAAATGTTTTCAATCAAAACCATGGTTGAATCTATGGATGTGGTACCTGTGGATATGAAGATGTGACTGTAATGAATTTTCATGAATTAGAAGTGAAGGAAAAATAAAGAATGTCTTCTCCGTTTGCCAGGTCTACCCTGTTGGTCATCTTCAGGGGCCCTGTTCTGGTCTGCAAGAAGCACCTCATTGCTGTCTGTCATAGTCACTGAGTAAGGACCAGTCCAGATGGAGGCAGAATGGGGGAAGGGAAAAGGGCTGAAAAGAGGATTTAAGATGTGACGTGTGTAGTACCAATTCCCCACAAGGAACATAAACCTTATGTAAAACAAAGATATACTTCATAACAAAGTGATTTAAAAAAAAATTCAAAACCAACACCAAACAAAGAGGCCAGCCCTGGGGCTTAGGACTATCAGATAATGGAAGATTCTTATCGCTGGACAGAAGCTGGGTGACAATGTGGGTAACATCCAGGCTCTTCCTAGAGTGGTCCTTTATAAGAACTTCAGGTCAGAGTAGCAAGCCTTTGAGAGGTTTATCTTTTAGTATCTCTCAGTTCTGTCTCATTGTCATTGTCATCAGAGTAATTAAAGCATCTCTGGACCTAGGGAAGAGAATAGGTCTCTGTTGCATGAGAAAGGTGCAGCTTTTTAGAAAGGAAGCACCATAGTACTTCAACTAGGACCAGCCCTGTGAACAGAGGCCAGCATCAGGGTTCCAGAAGCTTTGGAAAGCAAATTAAAGATCTGAGCCACATTGCCAGCACACTCGTATATCTGTAAGGTGAGGTTCATGTAGGGGAGAAATCTTTACAAACATTTCATGAGCTAAAAATCATGAAGAGATGCTTCAAAAACACCAGACACCCTAGTAGCCTGGTTTGTGTGAGGGAGCTGTGGCTCCTCATTGAGCTGTGCAGTTAGCTTAGATTATTGGGATTATATAGCCAATTACTGCACTGATGCCCCTTCTGCCTCTCCAGGGATTTCCTTGTAGACTGTCAAACAGAAGCATTTCATTAGAAAGAACAGTTTGGTCAGCCTTTGTTCAGTAATTATCTTTTGTAATCTGTGCCAGGTTTTGGTTTATTTGCACAGCTTGGACTAGTCTTTCTTCCTCATTACCCTCGTCCACACTATTCTTGCTGTCTACTTACAGGAGGCCCCTGACTTCATGCCGTCTATGCTAGAGAACATCTTTTCTGCTTTTGAAACCAAAAGTGCTTCTTATAATGGTAAATTCTTCAGCTGTATTCATTCACGTGTGCATGTTTATTTATTTATTTATTTATTTATTTATTTATTTATTTTTGCAAGAACAAGGAACTCTTGTTGTTTGTTGGAAAACCCTTTCTAGGACTAAGTAATCTTATGACACCACATGCAAAGCTTGTAGCACTCGGGGCCTATTTATTATTTATTATGATGTAGGTCAACACTTTGTTGAGTTGGAGTTTCAAGTGTGCAACATAGATAATGGCCAATTCCTCCAGTAATAAATTATGCCCGGAGTCTGATGACTGCCAGAAGGTGCCATCTGTGGTTGGGAGGATCGACTGAGGGCTTGGCTTTTCTGAGGTATCATTGGAGTAAAGAGGTTAGATAAGTGAGCAGTGCTCTCAGTTCAGCTTTGCAGAAATAGAAAGGGCTGAGAATGGTGGGATGTGGGTCAAGACCACAGTGAAAGGAACATTGTGCATCAATTGTTGTCTATTTGCTTTTCTCTCATTTTCTACTTTCTGGGCTGCTTTGATCTGTTTACTATGTCTGTCTGTCTATCTATCTTTTTTAATTGTAAATACTTTATTTTATTATTTTTATTTTATTTTGTTGAGAAACAAATAGCAATGAGACAGTTTCAAAAACTGACTAATAAGACAGTTTCAATAATTAATACATTGCACATTGTTATCTTCTTAGTGGTTATCCATAGTACAAGAAGCAGGCAGGATATCCTGTTCAAATACTGTTAGTACAAATCTTTCTACTTATTGATTTAAGCAAATGTTGCTGTATATCTATCCTAACTATTCTGTATATACAAATACAAAATGGTCTTTCCTTTGTATCCCATTTTTTTGTTTAGTCCTCTCAGAGATGGGTATCCTATTGGCATCTAAATATGATAGGTGTGTGAATTCAGCAAAACAATCCAACACAAACAGTCCACAATAGTAGTGGATTATCCGCAGAACTTGTTGCCTTGAGCCTTTCACAGCTCAGCATATTGATATGGCTTTACTTTATATACCTCATTTTTATACTTTTCTGCTGGATTTTTAAGACCAAGATAAAGCAAGACCTATATAACAAAATATGTAACTTTTGTGTCAGATAAGGTCAGTCAAGTCCCTTCTGCATTTATCCTGTAACCCTGTACCGCACTTTGTACATTCTTTGTCAGTGTTGGGCATGTGGATGAGTCACGGCCATTGCTTGACCAATTTGTTCTCTGTGAAAGCCTGAGAGAATGTTTTCTTTTCATGTGACTCTCCTTAGGCACACTATACATCATCAATCGCATTCCTCTGTGGATCCATAATCTCCTTGATCAGAAAATTTGGAATACAACTCAGTTACAGGATGCTACAGTATAGGTTCTCCTATATCCTGAGTGTTCACTGACTTTGAAAGGATAGGGCCAAAATGTTGACTGATAGCCCTTACTTTTCTCCTGTTTTTGATCTGCAAACTTAAGTTGTTAACCCTCCAGAAGAGAAGCTTATTATTACCCTGCAACATATGCATTTCAGTTTACCCTATCTGTGTAAGTATCAGTCATCTTAGGCAAAACATGGAACTGATATTTTCCATCAAGTATTGATATGTTAAACTTTAGGTCCCTACAGAATGTGAAGAAAAAGTAATTTAAAAATAATAATAAACACTTACATATTTTCACACAGAAATTTAGAAATTTAACCATATATAGCATTGTAGCGGGACAGTCCTGTGACATTTTTTTTCTTGTATCTTTTTTTTTTTTCATTTATTACCCTTTATTAAAAGAAAACCAAACTTTTACTTGAGAGACAGTGTGGTAATAATTGGTATGTCATCACAAGAAGTACGTATTTAGAAGACCATAATGACGGGCATTCCAAGTGTGACCCTTATATTACACATTGGTATCTTCAGTGCAGTTGCTTGGTTATCT
>PVKA01048157.1:0-13954 GCA_004027165.1 Ctenomys sociabilis
CAATAATTAATCCTAGGTGGTTTTATTGGTACATCATTTCTAATTTATAATCTGAAATTTTATCCCATGGTAAACTATTTTAGAATATATAGTAAGAGGGTAAAGTTATACAAAGAATAATTGGGACTAAGTTTATTTTTGAATATAGTTACACAATAATATATGATACAAAGAGAATATTGTACTATGTGCATGTGATATTTCAGGACTGCAAAGATAGCTTAACATAAAGTCGATATGAAAACATGACATCTATCCATTTGTGTGTCACATGAAAATGCCTGAGTGATTTTTCCCTGAGTCTGGAGGGTATGTTTGAGAGTTCCTGCCCTAATGTTGTACAAAAAATTCACTTTGTGGGACTGAGACGCCTCTGAAACATCAAAGAGGTCAGCATTCTTGAGAGCAGCAAAGGGCAAAGCCAGGCTCATGGTGTCTGTATTTAATCAGGATATCTCAGGAAACAAATAGTGGCTTCGTATATGAGTCGCAAGAGCAGATGCTCCAGATTGCTGAAATTGGTTTGCAATCAAACTACTTCCCACATGGGCAATTTCTAAGAGTGTGCTGAAGGGGGAGGAGCAACAAGGACATACTTACTTAACAATGGGCAATAGTTTTCTAAAGTCAAGTGAATGGAATCAGGAAGTCAGTCATGGTGTCATAAGCCCAGGACACACGTAAAAAGGCAATATTATCATCATGGTGAAGACAATAAAAGAACTTGATGACTCCACATTTGTTTCTGATTTTAAAAGTCTTGGTTAACATGGGTTTAAAATTCTTTCCTTAGCAACAGTTCTAGTTTAAACTAATACTAAATCCATACATAATGGTGATTAAAGAGGCATTTTCATTGAAATCAAGAGTAAGATAGCAATAACAATAACAAATATAGAGAATCTTGACAAATTTATTCTTGCTTACACCCCAGGCTCCTGGAAGACCTAAGATACTTAAGGTATAAAATGCCATCAGTTCTGCTTCGTGTACGTGATGTGGTTTCACCCTCATGAACAACCCCCTGTAATTCTTCTCCACACATATTTCCTTAGCCAAACTCTTTGCTAAAAACATGGGGCCTAGAATGGAATGCAGTAATTTAAATGTGGTTTAACCAGAAGAAAGTTTGGGGGCTGTGATAATAGTTCATTCATAACACCTTACTGTATCCCAGTCAGTCACATTCTGAGTCTCCTACCATCTTTTCTGCTTCATCTGCAAACCACTGTCTATGCCACCATAATACCTTGGCTAGGTCGTTGTTTCTAGTAGGAATTCCTCGCTTACTGTCATAAATTCTCTATCCAGAGTGCTATTTGTAAGCGAGAGATGACTTCTCTTCTAATACCTTTCTAAAAATACATGTATTTGGTACAGGGTCTCACTATGCAGCTCAGTCTCATAGTGATCTACCTGTTTTCAGACTCCCCAGCACTGGGGTTACAGGTGTGTGCCACCATGCTGGGATTTGGTTGCCTGCTCAGCATGCCCAGGGAGCAGGACTGGCACCGGCATGCAGGACCAGAGATCAAACCCGGGCCTCTGTGCTTGTCAAAGCAGGAGTTAGTTCACTGAGCTATCTCTATTTTTCTAACACTTCTGATGGATCCCCACTGTGTCCCCAAAGTTAAAATTTCTTATCTGCACTTGGACTGCATTTACCTTTCTGAGACCATTTTTTTTACTCCCTTGCTCTGTATCCCACACAGCAAAACTATAGCTTGAGAAAGGAGAGTGTTTCCCTGTGCAGCTTCCTGCTCCGACTACTCTCTCCTATGATGATTATCAAACAAGAGAGAAAAGATCACAGCCCAATGTCCTTCAGAGATAGACTGAACTGATTCTTCCCAGGGAGAGGACCAAAGAAAGGCTGGCAGGCTGACTGGGGACAACAGAAAGGATTCTAGCAGTTTTCTCTCTTAGAGCCAGGGAACTAGCCCTGGGGCTCTCGAGGCCCCATTTCTGAGTCCCACACCCTCCCCCTACCCAACACCTCATTGGTCACGGACACTTCTATTTCATGGTCAATTGGCCATAATTTCAATTATGTAGGAAGCTTTTATTTTGCATTCAAATTCCAGAACAACTCAAAAATCTGTGGAAAGGTCTAGGTATAGGGGCTGACTGGGCATCTGAGAAGTGGAAATTTTGTGATCGTCCTGAGCAGCCTCAGCACGCTTGGATGCTGTTGTGAGAGTGATTTTTGACAGAACGTCAGAAGTAAAGTGTCCAGCACATGGCAGATACTATATATTAGTTGGTTTAATGGGTTTTATTTATTTACTTTAGTAAAGCTGGTGAAACTTAAAATACATTTATATCTTCCAAAACCTTGTATATTAATATACTCACAAATTAAAAAAAATAAATGTTTAAGTTTAATGTCTTGAGGGATTAAAAAAATTATTCCACTATGATAAGGACACAATGTGAGATCTACCTTTTCAACAGATCTTCAAGTTTTGCTAGCCAGAGGGCCAATGTTGTGCAGCAGATTTCTAGCACTTACCTGTCTTGTAAGTATCCAGTTTTAATTTGGAAATCCAGACTTCAAGTACAAGGGTTTTAGCAGACCACAGGCAGAATGTCTGCAAAACAGGCTCTATGAAGAGATCATAGGAAAGAGAGTTCTCAGCCTCGACTACCCCTAGGATCACTGAGGCAGTATTTAAAAACCCGGGTTCCTAGGACACACTTGAGGCCAACACAGTCTGAATCCATAGTGGTGGGGCCCAGGCACCAGGAATTGTTACGCTCCCCAGGATCTCCAGTGCAGCTGAGGGTGGGAGCTACCCTGCTGCAGGTATCAAGACCCTGTAGTTTTCCTTTCACTGTTCTCCCACGATAAAGAGGATCCAGGAATCCTACTGCTGTTGTTTAAACATGTCCCCTCCAAAATTCAGGGGTTGAAACTTCATCAGCAGTATGAGGACATTAAGAAGGGAGATCTTCAAGAGGTGATTAGATCATAAGGGATCCTCTCTCATGAATGGAAATAAAAGATGTACACCTGACTGGGTATGGAAGAGTGCCTTGTAACCCTAGCAATCTGGGAGAGACTGAGGCAGGAAGAGCCCAAAATTGAGTTCAGTCAGTCAGTTCAGTGGCTTAGTTAAAAGAAAAAAAGGTCTGGGGATGCAGCTCAGTGAAAAGGTCTTGTATTCAATTCTCCATACTGGGGAGGGGCTACGGGTGGCTTCCCATAGAGTTTGGCCCCTGTGCCCTTCTACATTCTGGCATGTGAAGACCGCTCCCTTCCAGAGGAGGCAGCACCAAGGCACCATCTGAGAAGGAAAGAAGCCTTCACCAGATTGCTGACCCTGCTAGAGCATTGCTCTTGGACTCTTCAGAACTATAAAAAAATAAATGTGTAATCTGTAAATTACCCAGTCTCAGGTATATTGTGATCATAGAACAGATTTAACTACTATGATGCTGTCTGTGAGGAGAAGGAAGGCAGTACATTTTCTTAGAACCTACTATGCATCAGACTCGGTGCTGGAACTTGGCTTACATTAAATCTTCAAGACAGTGCTATAGGCAATAAGTATTAACATCTCAATTCCCAGGTGAGGAACTAGCAACTCAGAGGAGCAAAGGGACTTCCCAAGGTTACTTAAAGCCAAGTAAATGGTAGTACCACGAGATGAATGAAGCACATCTGTCGGTTCCCAAACCAGTTGACCTTTCAGTTACCTCAAAATACCAACTGTGGCTGTTACTTCTCTCTTGTAAAGCTGAACTGACCCCAGTGGCAAGCATGAGATTCACAAGAATAGAGGATATTATACATCCTCCTTCTTGATCTAATTGAAACTTCTGCATTAAGTTCAGCGCTCAAGATACCTACATTCTATGCAATTCAGCATGCACGCTTACATGTCCAAACGCTGCCACTAACACACAAGCATTGTCTCTCACATGCACAAAACCATCACATAACACATTTACATGCAGTCATCAAGTACATTTTTATGGAGAGCCTACTCTGTGCCAGAAACTGGATAAGTGTACTTGCTTATTTACCCATGGAAGGAATGGTTTCTTGAAGAGGTTAAGTGTATAAGCCCTGATGGTACTGAACTTGGATTTTGAGCCATTTTTCCAGTTGTATAAATTCAACCAAATCACTTAACTTGAAACTTTTCCTTTTCTCTCCATGATTGTTATCTATGAGACTGTATCTATCTCTCTGGCTGTGGAGCTGAATGACATAGCTGGGGAATGGAGCTCCAGACAGTGTCCTCAGAGTCTCTCCCCAAAGTCAGGTGGGGGCTCCAGTGGCGACAACTGTGTCTGCCCGGATCCTGTCATGCCGAGGTGTCAGCTTCCATGAGGATCAAGTATCAAGCCAGGAGTGTCCAAGGCCAGCCAGAGGACACCTAGGGGCTGGGGGCATTTGTGCGGCTGTGTATCAGGAAGCAGGTATGAACTTGAGTTGCTCCCACTTGATTTGGCCTTAAGCAGGGTGGCTGGACACAGGCATCCTTCCTCTTGCTTAGAATTTGCCTAGGTGCTTCCGGGGCTGACTGAAGCTTTGCAGCTCCTTAGTGAGACAGAAAGATAGATATCCAGCCAAAGAAATGGACATATCCAAAAGGGAAGCACTGTGCTGATTAAGAGCATAGGCTCTGACATTGAACCTACCTTGAGACCCATCCTCAATGCTCTCTGCCCTCACCTCCAATGATGAGCATATATCCACTTCCTTATTTTAATACTCAGATTTGCTCAATTTTGCTAGCTTTAGCCCTCAGGAAAAAATCCCAACTGATCTAGGGAATGACTGGGTCAGTGTAGATATAAAATAGGCTAATGAGCAAATGGATATAGGCTGGAACCTAAAATCACCAGAGACCCTTAGGGAACCACTTAGGCAGAAGAGCTGCATCATTATTGGACTGGGGAGTCAGCAGGCCTGATGTGGGTCTGGATTTCACCACTCTGTAATCCTGCTTAAGTTACTTAACTTCTCTAAGTCTTCACCTGCTTCTCTTTGCTTGAAATGATGGTCTCAAAGAAGATGTGTCAAAATCATTGATTTTAAGGTTATATCTCTGATATCCTAAGTAATTCCCATTAGAGATTCATCACATTGCTCCCTTTCCACGTATGCCTCATTTTCTCATGGTCATTGGATGCTTATTTAGGGGAATGACTTGATTATAACCCACTGTATTAGACTATGTACTGTAAGAACAAGGATCCTACCTGACTTCCTCAGTCACTAAACTCTGGGCTAGCACAGGGCCTTGTACATAGTATGTACATTCTCAGCAAATGTTTACTGAATGATTAACTCAGGACTAACTAATCTCATATAAGGTTTTACTAATTTAAAAAGTGGCCCATGCCGAGAGTTCTTGGAAATACCATCTCAATAGACATCTCAATGAACTGACCCACTTTACAGATCAAATAACTGGCTTCTGAGCTTCTGTCTCAGCTGCCTCAGAAAGAGTAAGAGAATATTAGGAATGTCAAGCTTTGTTTTAGGCTGTGGGCCTGTTCTCATAAGACTTAGGGGAAAGTCAGACCTTGTTGATGTGACCATGTGAAGACTCCTGTCTTCCCAGAAAGGACATTGACCTTTCAGACAAACACAATCTGAGTTTTCTTCCCTAAGTCATGTAGGGAAAGAGGTGTTTTTGGGACAGTGCCTCATGCTGGAAGTCAGAAAGCAGAGTCTCTCTAAGTGACTGACATAACTATAGGACTCACAGTGGAAGTCTACCATAACAGTGCCATAGTACAGTCATGAGGACTCCATGAGATCATGAAATTCAAGCATCAAATAATGATGGCAATGACAACTGGTGATAGCACACAAGGAGAATCTCTGAATTGATACTGTTAGCAGTACACAAATATATAAATTGATAGGGAGAAGGGAACACTTTTTTAGGGTACAATACTAACAGGGAAATTCAGAAGATGTGATAGACTTGAAAAAAATTTCCATTTTTCAACAACTATATCAATAGTTGATTCAGACAAGGATCATCAGTAGAAACTAAAGTGAGGGAGTACAGGGATATTTGTATAATCTCAAATCTGTTCTTAAATGTTACTTATGGATTACAAAAGGAAAAGAGCACCTGAAAGGGGAGAAATTTGGGGTGACCTTCTTAACCAAATGATTAAAGTCAGCATCACCAAAATCAGGGCAGATAGGACACACAGAGAAGAGCACAATGCCACCCCTGTGGTAGGTCATCCACAAATGCATAATGGGAATCTAATCTTCGGGCATCATCAGACAAACACAAGCTGAGTTTTCTTCTACAAAATAGCTGGCCTGAACTCTTCAGAAATATCAAGGTCACAGAAGGACAAACAGAGGCTAAGGAACCATCCCAGGCTGAAAGAGTCAGAAGAGATATACTATATTAATGCAAAGTGTGATTCTGAATTGGACCTTGAACTGAGAAAAGAAATGGTTCATTAAGAGGATCACTTGGAAAACTGGGAAAAATTTAAATGTGGACGATGAACTGGATGGCAGTATTGCAACTGTGTTAACTTTCTGATCCCAATCATGGTATTGGGTATGTAAGAGCTCTGCGTCATACATACTGTACGACAGTATGTAATTTTTGCTCTTAGGAAGGGCACTTGGCATCTTCAGGGGTTAAGTGAAAAATGAAGTGATGCATTGGAAGATTTGGCTCCAAAAGTAGCTAGAGAAGAGATGAAAAGCTGCTTTCTTGGGAGATCCCAGGTGATACGCTCTTGGAGGAACTCAGCCATTTGAAGAGAGATAAGCTGTTGCCACCCCCTATGAATGGACATAATTAACCTTCAGAGCTATATGTATGATTGGGTAGCAGGAACCTCCAAACTTCCTTCCCCCCTGCCATTAATTCTCCATTGCTCAGAAAACAGATCAAAGACATAATGTTCTTTTGTTTATGTACTATCTATGCTCCCAGTCAAAACCCACTGGAAAATACATCAAAACAAAATTAATTTGACAGGGAAATGGATATTTGAATGAAGCTTCTGCTTAAAACAATAATTTATCATGTTCCATCGCACATCTCCACGCAACCAGGACCAGGGGTGGTTTAGCTGAAATGAGGGAATTCATTACTCCTGAAATGTCTCTGGGACTCATTGCACAGGGGGTGGGGGTTGTGGGAATAAACAAGGGGACAGACATCAACCAGGCCCCACATGTGAGCCTCACATTGTCAGACCCTTTTTGCGCAGTCTCACTGAGTCCTCTAGAGAGGCCCAACTTCACAAGTGACTTAATTCCAGAGATAGCGATCAATGCTCAGCTTTACAAATGAGGAAACTGAAGCTCTTTGGAGTCTGAAGGCGGAGCCTATCATTCATCTAGGAAGTGATGATCCAGGATCTGAAGGTGGGGGAAATCATGACTACCCTCAGCAAGGCTGGCAGGGGGGGAGGGGGGCTCCTCACTTTCTGCATAACTCCCTGACCTGCTAGGTGGTCCCGAATTGTTTCAGTGGCTGTGAGCAGCCACAAGCCCTGTCCTTCCCCAGGACACATAGTCTTCCTGGATCCTTAATATTGTCCAAAAGATGCCGGATAGCCACAGATCAAGTGGAATGGAGTAAGAAATCTCATAGAGCTCAAGAAGGCAGTTTGTATCGTTTACTCATTGGTTTATCCATTCATTCTAGAAACACAAGTTGAACACCTCCGATGGACTGGATGCTGGGAATATAATATTAGATTCTACTTCTTAAATTCTAGTTTCTCAAAATCTGGTCCTAGGACTAGCAGCATTACTGAGGAACTTCTCAGAAATGCAAATTCTCAGCGCTCCCCCCACCCCCCCGCCAGACTACTGAGTGGGCATGGGGACGGGCAGCAGCAATCTGAGTCTTAGTAAACCTTGAAGGTGGTTCTAATGCAAGTGAAGGTTGGAGAACTAACACGGTCAAGGGTACACAAAATCCTGACAGGCTGTGGTTGCAGTCAGTGACAGAGATGGGGAAGACTTTTGGGGCTTGACTGTTGTAAACAGATCCTAGGGCTACACAGAGGTGTTCTTGTCACTGACACTCTGGAGCTCTGCACTGTCCTTGCCCACACACAGGCTGAGAAGTTTTGTAGAGTATTTGATGGGTGAGCCCTGGCCTAGCTCAGCCTGGGTACCCTAGTCCTGCTGGAAGCCCAGGGACACACTGAGGGACCTGGGGCAGGGGGAGCACCTGATAGAATGGAAATCAACTAGGCCTGTAAAGAGCAAGCGCTTTCTGGGTTATGTCTCTTCTTCCAAAAAGGAGAAGAGTCAGGTGAGTTAAGCAGGATTTTCAATAAATTGTGTTTCAGTCTCATGGTGTCAAACGGCAGTGTGAGAAGTATTTCAGGCAATAGTTCACAAATTTTCAAGTGCAAACAAATCATACAGGGAGTTTAGCAGACACACAGCCCAGCAGGCTACACCTATTGATGATTTTGTAGCAGATCTGGGAAGGCCCTGAATTTGCATAGCATAAAATATCTGGGGTATTCTCAGTGGTCTGTGACCTGAGGATCACCCTTTGAGAGACCCTGTCTTGTGACATGTGCTCACAGGAGCCAACTTTCCACTCCAGCCAGGAGCCCAGACTTATCCCCTAAGTATCCCTGGCTTCTGGGTACTTGGAGACAGGGCTGTGTTTCAAGAGCATTTTCTTGAAAGAGGAGTAATTACTCTCATCTGATGGGTGGTAGCAGAGATTAGAAGAGACTGGCCTGGCTGTGCAGTGGTTAATGGCTCTCTCTAGGCAGTGAAATGAGGCAGGCTTTCTCATATTATAAAAGTTACTTTGAAATCTAATTACAATATGAAAGTTGAGATCTCAGGCTATTTTTACACAAAGCATGAGTTCAGCAGGAATAATCGATAGTGAAACTGTGAGCTACCCGTCAGCCTTCAGCAGAGCTGGCAACGAGCTTCTTTCGAGAAGATTCTTCAGTAATGGAACAAGAAGATGAAATAGATCAGGACTAGAGACAGGCAGGATCTACTGACTTGGGAACATTACGGACAGAATATGAGATTTCTAGACTCTGCAGTGTCCCACCCACACCTACAGGCAGAGTGGGTGGCTGAGCCATGGATGGTGTGTAGTGCCTCTGTTTGATTAAAGGAAGAAAATCCACCCTATTTGTACTGCCAACAAGCTATGGAGGTGAAAAAGAACAGGAAGTTTTGAAGTCAGATTTTAATTGAAGCTTAGCCCTGCTGACTTACCCACTCTGAGATTAAGGAAATCTTATAACCTTACCAAACCTCAATTTCTCCATTTGTAAAATGGTAGGACGAATACTGATCTAATAATTAAATGAAGTTATAATAGTGACACTAGCTGACATGTTCTGAGCACTTGCTATGTGCTTTGTGGGGCTTCATTATTTCACATAACCTTTAGTTCAGGAAGGTGGAGAACTTAGCAATGCAGCAAAAGCTTCCGGATCATGTCTGGAAGGGAATAGGAACTCAGTATTTGTTTCCTTCCTCTTGCCAGGGGACTGTAAGGAGGGACATTTCCAGAGAACCGAGAACTGCCTTCTGCTGCCTGTCTTTGGAAGGCAGGGATGGCTGCTTATTTACATCTCCTGACCAGAGCCAGGGTTCTGAAACTCCCGGTGGGCTGTGTCTGATACTGGGAGCACCAAAGGCAAAACAGACAGGTTCAGCGCTGCCTCTGTGAGCCACCACGCGTGGAACCCAGAGGCACTCGGGTGACAACTACGGGGGTCTCTTCCTAGGAACATCATTTTCAGATTTGCCTTCTTTGAAGAAAAGTAATGCAAAATGCCATTTTTCACTTTTAAATAGCTTTCATTCTATGTCTTAATAAATGCACGTTTGTTGATTTGTGTAAGTGTGATGTGGGAAGTCGGCAAATGGTTGTAATCTGCACCGAGGGCACATGTAAGCACCAGCGAGCACTTTTGAATAATGAATCTCTCCTGTAAAAGACGGACGCTATTCATAATAATTCCTCGCTTTTCTCATTTTGCCGCGTACAGTAGCGATTAATCAATTTGCAATGTTATGTCACCCGCAACAAATTGCTAGCACCAAGACAAATTTATTGCTTTATGATAAAAGAACTTGTTTAGGTAGAAATAAATTAAATTTGGAGGGGGGTTGAGATTTGGGTTTGATGTGCACGTAGATGACCCAGAGAATGGGCAGGAGGCGAGAGGTCCAGCCAGGTGTCTGCCTTCACCTGGATGCTGAGAGGAGCTCAGATGCAAGAGGGTGTTTGCTAAGTCACTGCTCTGCGACAGCACGGCTCTGATGGGACAGAGAAATGCAGGGAGTGCCAGGAGGTTCTTTAGGGTCTGCTTGCCTGCTGAGCTCCCGGTGGCAGCAGCCCAATTTAGAGTTTTCCACAGAGGGGATGGGACTCCCTAGGGAAACAACGCTTTCCTCTGTCTCTACTTCACCTGAATCCTACTGATCCCAATTTACCTCCAGTTGAGGGTGGGAAGAACCTGTGTAACAGGAACTGGGGACAATATTTAGAGGGGTGAGAGTCAGAGAGGCCCTGATGATTGTATTTATTAAATCTCCCCTTGCAGTAATATAGGGAAGAATGAAAAGGCCAAAATGGAATTACCAAAATTATGGTGCAATAAATATTACATTCAGCAAATGAGTGCTTTTAATACAGTTGACATTTAATTCTGTACAAATGTGCTGTTATTGCAGACACTGTCAAAGCTTCGGTGTGAGGCCTTTTATAATACAGAAGCCGGGCTGAATGGACGTTATGACGACCTGAGGATGAGCATAGAACGGCAGATCAGGGAAGAACTTGGCTTGAGGATGCAGAATGAGGGATGTCTGAGAAGCGCTGCGCTTGAAACCAGGATGCCACACACATTTTGTTTGTCATTAATTTATACTCCATTAATTTGGAATCTGCCGAGGAATCAGGGGCTGATGTATTAATTCTGCCTCCTCCAGCACACACACCACACACACACACACACACACACACACACACACACACACACACTGAAGACCACTTTTTAAGCAATCTGATAGGATAAATGATTTGTGAAAAGGAGGTTTTAGTTAGGAACTCATAGCAGTTCCACTGCCCCCATGAATGGTTTTATCTGACCCAGCTCATCAAAATCTATTCTTTTCCTCTCTTAACAGCAAGCCGGGCGACCACCTCCAGGAACACGTTGGTACACTTGGTCCAACTGCCAGGAAAGAGCTGTGGTGCACTTCCTGGGCCATGATCACTGTCGTCCTTGCCTCATTTCAGCATGAAGGGGGGTAGTGTGGAGGCCTCCTGCCTGTGCAGCCTCCTGCAGCCTCTTGGCTGTCCCCCAGCACCGGTGCCCATGTCCAGACCTAGGTGGACCTTTTCCACTGCCTTGCCTTAGGAGGGGCCCCAAAGAGTGTGCAGCATCGCTATGGAATGCTGGACTCACCTAGTGCCGGCTTCTTTTCCAGCCACCATTCCGCCTGTCCGCTGGGCTCCAGTCAGCCCAAGTTTGCTTTGTGCCTTTCTAAATCTGCCTACCCTCTGGGCACTTCCCTGGTCTGGGGTCCTGGAGAGGCTTCTGCCCCCCGTGGGGCTGCGTAGCCCCTGCTCCTGCTGCCTGCCTACCCGCTGGCTAATTCTGATTATTTCTTTTTCTCCTTGCTCTCTTGGGTGCCTTTATTCCTGACCGTGCATTTTCTCTGGACTCAGGATTTAAAAAAAAAACCCACACTGCTAATATCCTTGTCAGCCTTTTCCTGAATCATTGCTGCGCCACTCCAGGGAGCTGAGGGCCAGTGCCTCCTGACCAGCAGACTCTGTCCCTGGGCCTTCCTGTGCTTGGGGTCTTGGATTCCCTGCTTGGTTTTCTGGTACCCTGAAGCCAAAGCCCAGAGGCACATGTCCTCTGGGAAAAGCCCAGCAGAGGAGCCTGACTGGCTGAGAACTGAGAATCCAGCCGAACCCTTCCACCTCACAGGTGACCTCTCTTAACTGCTCTCTGTTTCTTAAAGTTGGGAGGATTTCCTCTCCATCATCTCATTTGCTGTTCTCATTCCTATTTTACAGATGAGCAGACTGGATTGCAGACTGGCTCGGTGATTTGCATGAGGCAGCACAGCTTCCAAGGGTGGGCACTCCTGATCTCCACTGAGGTATGGGGAAACAATGCCCTCATGAGAAAACTGAGGTGTTGGTGGCTGTAGAGTCTTGTTCCAGATCATTACAGCTATGAGAGGTGGTGCTGGAAGTGGGGTTTAGGCAGCCCAGCCTCCAGACCAGGGGTACAGAGCCAAGCTCTGCTGCTTACTCCAGCTGTGGAGGCAGAAGGGGTCCAGGTCTGGAGAGGGATCTGTCCTGAAAGAGTCAGGCCAGTGTGGCAAGGGAAGCCCCAAGTCCATGACTGGAAATGATCAGGGGCTGCTTGTTGCTTCTATCTCCTTATATGAGCTCAGGTTTGCACTTCAGAGGATCAGCACACCATCGGTCCATCTCAGGTTGCTCTAGGTGGCAGATCCACTAAGACTGGCTGGTAATGGGAGTTTCCACAAATCCTGGTTTAGTCCTGGCTCATTAGAGACACAGGAAGAAAGACCACACAGAAAATGGTCTCTCTTCCAGGCAGCCCTCCCTGATTCTCCAACACAGAGCACACTCTCCCTCCTTGGTCTTAGAATACCTCCTTTGTGGAATGATCACATCCATGTGGATGGAACAGACGGTTGCCCCATAATCGCTCACTGCAGCTTCATTTGGGCACAAAGCGGTTTGTGGAGGTAGCATGCCTTCACTGTCCATAGACACAGCACACAGCCATCAGACATGATTACGCACAGAGACATGTCCCAAGCATCATTCACAGAGACTTAGAGACAATTCTGTTGGTATCTGAGAACAGGACTTCTCCCATGATATTGTCCTCTCTGACCCCAGATATTCTGTGAACCCTCTCTAGACTGGAGACCACAGCTAACCTAAGGTTATTAGAAACTTCCCCTCTTCAGGATGGAAGCTTCCTGAGTGTCAGTCTTCATCCCTGAGAACTCCTTTCTGGATAGTCATCTCTTCCAGCTGGGGCCTCTCTTCCCTCAGACAGCCCTCCTGAGGCTATCTCTAGGAAGCATCTGCCCACACGCTGTACTTCCAATCAGATAGAAGTTCCTCCTGCGGGCCCCAGGGGCCTGTCAACCTCACCTTGCCACCTCAGCACTCTCTCAGTGGCTCATTCAGTGGGTTTTCCCCTTCCCTGGATGCTGTGCTTCCCGCAGCCAGATGCCTTCCCATCCCTTGCCTGTCCTGGAAGCTGATGGGCTCATCAGCAGGATGAGAGGAAAAGGAGAGCCCAGGCTCCCTGGTAAACTTTGACTTGTCCCTTGCACAAAAATACTATGAGTCCTTGTAGGAGTTATGGTGACAGAACACAGCTCCTGGGGCCTTAAGGGTTTGGGAAAGTCACCTGGCCTTGTTAGCCTCAGTTTGAGCTTCTGTAAAGTGGGCATAACCATTTGAACTTTATAGGGATGGTAGGAGGATTAGATGGGGTTAAACACAAAGTCAGGCAGGATGCTCTAAAAATAATGGTGAATAAGACTGGCATAGCAATTGCATTTCTCTATGCCTCTTAGGCCCTTCTGCCATGCAGAGGGTAGCTTCAAAGATGGCTCGGCCTCATTCTCCAACAGGAAAGGGAGGCAAGAGGCTGGACAAGGGCTGGAGATCTCTTTTGCAAAGCAGGGGTGCATTGGGAAAAGAAGCAGCTGTTTTCTCAGGTGTGCAGTCTTAGGCTATGCAACACCAGTCCCTTATTCCCCACAAGTGGCCACCCTTTTCCTATGAGAGAGGGAGAAGGAGAACTCCTGGATAAGCAACCTACATGAATCAGGGTCTCGTCCATGCTGGCCATTTTCGTATATAGGAACCCACTCAATCTCAAGACATCTCAAGAAGGATGTACCCAATTGAAGAAGGTGAGGTTAAAA
>PVKA01048158.1:0-13948 GCA_004027165.1 Ctenomys sociabilis
TTTTTTTGGTGGAACCGGGGATTGAACTCAGGCCCTTGCAGTTGCCAGGGAAGAATGTTGCCACTGAGCCATCTCCCCAGCCCCTCACTTGTTATACTAGGAAGATTATATGATATTTACAAATGTGTGTCTGGTTTATTTCACTTATGAGTATATGTTCAAGCGGCATCCACTTCAGTATAAATGCTTCAAACTCATTGGCCGTGACTCATCCACATGGATGACACAGACAAAAGATCTACAGAATAATGTACAGGACTACAAGATAAACCCTGACAGGACTTCACTGACCACATAAGAAATACAAAGTTCATGTGTTGGTATATAAGTCTTGATCTATCTAGGTCTTAACCATCCAGCAGAAAAGTATAAAAATGAAGTATACATCGTGGGGCCATATTATGCTGAGCTGTAAATGGCTATGGTCGACAACTTCTTTGAATAACTCACTATTGTTGTGGAATAATGGACTGTGTTGGATTGTGTCATCGAGTTCAAACACCTAAGTTAGTTCAATGACAATGGAGTGCCCACCTTTGACAGGTGTAGACAAAGGAAGGGGTATAGAAAGAAAAAACCATGATGTGTGTATATACACAGTACAGTTGGGTTAGATAACGCTGTGCTTCTACATAATCCTATGAGAGGCAAGATCTGCACTAATGGTGGTTGGACAGGATATTATGTTGGCTTCTTGTACTACGGTCATCCACTAGGAAAATAATTATTGAATTTTTGATATAATTCATGTATAAAAAATAAGATAAGTAAGCAGCTACACTCTTAATTTACTGATAAGAGACATCTGCTAAAATAATATCTGTAAATATATCATGTATGCACCTTGTACGATACCAAAACATTATGAAAACAGTTTGCAATGTATTAATGTGTCGAATCTGTCTTGTTAAGGTGTCTTGAAACTGTCTGATTGATATTTGTACTTCAATAAAATAAAAATAAAAAAAAAACAACTAGGATACAGGAAAAAAAATAATTCAATACCAGCAAGATGATGCAAAGATGAACAATGTGAGACTAATAGGCATCAATGAGAAGGAAGGAGTCACTACAAATGATATAAAAGAATATAGGCAGAAGTAATAGCAAAAAACTTCCCAAATATGGGGCAACAATCTGAAATTCAGGTAACCGAAGCATATAGAAATCCAAATAACATCAACCCAATTAAAACCACTCCCAGACATAGAATAATCAAGATCCCGGAAATTCAGCACACGAACAGTTATACTAAAAGCCACTAAAGGGCTGGCAAGATAGCTCAGCGGTCTAGAGCGCCTCCCAGGGACCGCGGTTCGAGCCCCAGCACCACATGCCATGCCAGCCCCTCCCCGCAGGGCCGGCTGAGCTCACACCCCACCCCCGCGAAAAAAGAATCCATGATGTGTAGCGAGACACTGTAATAAATAAAGGAATTAAAAATAAATAAATAAATAAATAAAAATAAAAGCCACTAAAGAAAAGAAACAGATCACATTTAATGGAAAACCCATCAGAAAAATTGCAGATTTCTCTTCACAAACCATCAAGGCAAGAAGAGCATGGAGCAAAGTACTTCAACTCTTACAAGAAAACAAATTTCAACCCAGACTGATATACCCTGCAAAACTCTCATGTATAATGGAGAAGTAAAATACTTCAATGGCAAAGAACAACTGAAGGATTTCATGATGACAAAGCCAAGCCTACACAGACTACTAAAGGATGTTCTGAAAGGGAGAAAAATGATCACAACCCCATGAACGAGAATGGAAAGAACCCACCAAATAAGGCAAAGAACTAAACACAGGAGAATAAGAGGTATACAATAGTAGTTTTTCAATTATTCTTTTGTGTACAGCAGCAAAATATTTCCATCAGCACACTCTACAGATGGACTTCTCTTGCACCTTATGAGGTCACAATTCTATATGTGTCTACAGGGTGGATTTGAAGGAAATAACTGTATCTCAGTCCCACAAGTGACACCTGGCCACCAGTAAGTGTCATGGTCATTATCCATGTCCACAACACACTAGAACTTTGTGTGATATCCTATCCCTAAACTGTTAGAAATGATGGTCATTTATTTGTCGTTCCACTATTTATCTTATGTTTTATTCTTAGTACTTCTTTACTATCATGGAAACTTTTTCTTAGTTCAATTGTTTTCAAACATTTATTTGCATTTCACGAATGGCTAGCGATGTGGAGCATTTTTTCATATATTTATTTGCTTCTTTAATTTCGTCCTCTGAGAAGTGTGTATTCATCTCAGATGCCCATTTCTGAATTGGGTCTTTAAATTTGAGGGCCCTGTTATATCTTAGTTCTTTATGTATTCTAGGCGGTAGTCCTCTGTCTGATTGCTTATTAGTTAGGATTTTTTCAAAATTTGTGGGTTGTCTTTTCACTCTGTTGACAATTTCTTTTGACATGGAGAAGCTCCTTAAGAAGAGTTGATCCCAGTTGTTGATTCTTTCAACATTTAATTTTTAATTAATTATTATTTAATTTTCTGAATATTGCCTAATCTTAATTTTTGCCTTAAGATTTATACTATATCTTTGAATTACAATTTATCTTAAAGACATCATATGATATCTTCTCCTAGTATTAGAAACTTTACAAAGTATATTTCCATTTTCTTTTGACTCTATATTTCTTCTTCCCTGTCTTTTATACACACCTACAGACACACATATATCTGAAAAAAATATGTGTATAACCTGATATAAGATTGATATTGTTTCATAGAAATCTTCAATGACCTTTTAAATAAGGGTTCATCTAATATATTTTATATAGTCCTGTGTAACTATCACTTTGAGAGCTCTTTATTGTTCATCTAGAAGCATGCTGCAACTTCTCTTGCATTGTGTATTATGCTCTTTGTCATTTCCTATATGCGATGTCTGGAGGTATTAAAATATTTCAAGTTTGTATAACTAGAAAATGTTTTATTTTAGTTTTCAAAAGTATGTTTGCTAAGTATAAAATTCAAAGAGGATAGATCTGTTTTTTTTTCCTTAAGTTTTTTAATTAGTCTAGTTTCTTATACACTTGGTCCTTTTTTTCTTTCTAATGTGAAATAAGATGCTATTTAATTTTGTTCTTCCATAGCTAATATTTTTATGTATATACTGTAATCATTTTTTCTTTATAATAAGTTTTGGACAGTTTCATTTTTGTGTATCTTGGTATGATTTCATTTAAATTTCTTGTGCAAAAGGTTCATTTTTCTAACAGCCGGGCATGGTGGCACATGCCTGTAATCCCAGCACTTGGGAGGCTGAGGCAGGAGGATTGTTGTGAGTTCAAGACCAGCTTGAGCTACAAAGTGAGCTTAAGGCCAGCCTGAACTGCATAGTGAGACCCTGTCTCAAAAAGACAAAAAAAAAAAAAAAAAAAAGGTTCATTTTCTTGGAAATGTGTTATTATAAGTTGATCTAAATTCAGAAATTTTAAATCTTTAAATATTTATTGCCTACTCTTTTCTACTTTGAGAATTCTAATTATATGAATATAAAAAAAGAAAGGAGTAGTTAATGCTTACAATTTTTGCTTTTACTGTGATCTTTTTCCTCTCTTGAATTTCTTATAACTTCTTATTGTTTTTTTTTTTTAAAACAAAACTTATATGTTTATACCTGGTAATTTGCACATAGCATCATGTAATACAGCAACCATTGTTGGATTGCTATTACTTTTTTTAGTGAAATCTTGTATCATGTATTATGCTGTTTTCTTCTATCACTATTTAGTATTCTTTAAAAATAATGATAAAAAAGTGCAAAAAGAAGATCATCACACTAAGATTTCTGTATCCAAAATGCTGCAAATAAAGATGGACTTTGAAGCTACTTGGGAGGGCAGGGCTGAGATTTTCCTTTCTCACATTTGAACCCATTTCCTTGTCTCCACCTGCTAAGATTCCATGATTTCAGTACTGCTACACTAGGACCCACATTTCAGCACATGACCTTTGAGGGACAAATCTTACCTAGAATATAGCACTAGGGGATAGCAGAAACCAAGACACCTAGTTAATATGGCTTTGGGTATGAGTGATTGCAAACTTAGGGAACTAAGTAGGGGTGAAGTGGGCTTCAGGGACCCTAATTTCTTCTAGCTAATTGTTACCATACAAGAGTATTGCCCAGTGATGATAGATTCAGTAAAGTCACAATATTGAATTATTACGTGATATTCTCTGCACTTTAAATACTGGCCACTGTCCTTTATACAATGAGTTACTTTCTCATTGTTGGGACAAAATACCTGACATCTACAAGTTAAGCGAGGAATGGTGTATTCTGGCTCACATGTTATAGAGGTTTCAGGCCATAGTTAGCTGGTTCCAAAGCAGGGCAGCATGGCAGAGGGGCATTGCAGAAGAGGAAGAGCTCATGGCCAGGCAGGCAAGAAGCATCATCCTTGGAGAGAAGAGGGTTACCCTTCCAGGCCACGCCCACAGGGACCCACCTCTTCTTACCTGGCTTCACGTCCCAACATCACACTCAGCTATGAACCCGTTGGTGGACTAATCCAGTGTTATACACCTATGTTTTAATCACTTCCCAAAAGCCCATGTATAGATAGATGCCTGAGACTCTGAGGGGACATCTAGATATTAGTCATAATGGCCACTGAATGAAAAATTCTAAAAACACATAAAACACACTAAGGGCTAAGAAAACTCTTCTGCTTCAATGTGCTGTGCTTCAAGTTATTCAACTCCAACAGTTTGTTCTCTCTTATTTACTTGACTCAAAGAACATAATTCCTGTAGAGATAATTCAATTGGCCCAATCTTAAGCCTGGATCTACCCTAAGCTTTTTAGCTCCAATTGGAGGTTACTAAATGTAGGCATGGCTCTTATGGGGTTCTATTTTATGATAAGAGTCAGCCTTAGAAAATACCAAATATGGCTCATATGCTGAGTGCCTCTATATGCCAGGAACTTATCTATGTATTTAACATACATTATTGTGTTGAAGTCTCACAACAAATTAATGAGGGGATACTATCATTCCATGGTACAGATGAGGACAGATGAATTACAGAAAGAGCTGCAGTGTGAATGTACTTTGTTTCCTCTGAAACTCATGTTGACATTTCATCATCACTGTGGAATATTAAGAGGTGAGCTTATGTAGAACCTATAAGAGGATATTAGCAATTTGTGTCCAGGAATGGATTAACTTATTCATGTGACAATGGATTAATGAGCTAATAAATGATCCTGAGATTGAATCTGTGATAAAGGGCAGTTTTCTAGATTTCTTAACATCTGTTGCCCTGAGCTGCCTCAGGACTCTACCAAGAAAGTCATGCTCAGATTCAGTCCTTCCACCTGGATCAAAGACAAAATAAACCTCCTTTCACTAGAATTTATTCAGTGGATAGTATTGTGTTATCTACAGAAGGAAGATTAAGACAGACAGATTAAGTGATTTGCCTAAATTTACATAGAGGTAGAAAAACCAGGAGTGTGATCCCTGATCTTGTGCCCTTAACCATTATACCATAGAATTCCTAAGTGAAGGAGCTTTTTCCTTGTTTTTTTTTTTTTTCCCGCATTTCCCTATCCTCCCTTCAACTCCTCTTTCCTCCTGAAGGGGAATTTTATTTCTTTTTATTTTAAAGATAACAATAAGAAAATTAAAAACATACAGAATTTTAAAACAAGATGATAGGAAATTAACAATGGTTATTACATTGCATATTTTCATCTTTAAAATAGGTGGTCAGTTTGATCAGGCACGTAAGACTGATCAAACAATATACACATGAACTGTCCCTTTCAGTGAACTAGTATAAATTAGTAGTACACTTATCTTACCTATCTTGTATGCATGTATTCCTTCTGAAGGGGCATTTTGAACCAGATTGTCACCCTCCATGCTTGACAGAGTGAAAAAACTCAGGAAGTGCATAAAAGAGTAGAGGATAAAGAGTTGTCAGTCTTTCAGATTTTGACATCCAGGAAAGCAAGTCTCAGGCTGGGGAAGTGACTTCCTCAAGGTCACACCGCTAATAGGGAGCTAGGAGTCCTCTAAATATCCTGTCACTTCCAACAAACATCCTGTTTTCAGGCAGCTGGCTTCAGTGATTACACTCTCCAAAGGCCCATTTGCTTTTGTAGGTTTTTATAAAAGCAGTCTTCCTTTTTTTTTTCATTCCGTTCAGCTTCTTGCCTGGAATTTAGCACAGCTATGCCTTTATCCCAGACGTGCCTATCCTCCCAGAGCAGGAAACATACCATTTACCATCTGCATTACTTTTTTTCTAATTAATAGAGCTCTTCAGTCATGTAGAATAATCAGCAGCCTTCCAACCCTGTCCAGAATATATCTGTAGTTGTGCGTATATGAATATTAAGAGGTTGAACTCTAGAGAACAATATCTACTGTTGCCATTCTATACCTTCAGGCTAGCCTTGAGGCCAAAGCACATGCAGATCTCGGAAATAAAAGCACTGGGTTCAGAGAAGTATTGCTGCTTGAGCTAGTCTTGACAACTGGCCCAAGAGCTTCAAAATATTCATGGAAATAAGAGACGTGTTGGTTTATCTTGTGTACTTTGGGAGGATGCCCTTGGACATCTGGCCCTCTGAAAATGTACTGCAATGAAGAGCTTTAAGCCAAGGATGGTGGTGCAAGCCTGTAGTGGCAGTATTCAGGAGGTTGAGGCAGATGGATTGCTATGAGTTTGAGGCCAGGCTGGGGTACATAGTAAATGTAAGATCAGTCTAAATTATATGACAAGACCTGAGAGAAAGAGAGACAGAGAGAGAGAGAGAGAGAGAGAGAGAGAGAGAGAGAGAGAGAGACAGAGACAGAGACAGAGACAGAGACAGAGACAGAGACAGAGACAGAGACAGAGAGAACAAGAATCAAAACAAGAGGGATATAACAAGAGAGCACTACAAATGGACCAGCTTATAGAAGGCAGGGTAGGGGAAAGGTGGACTTGGAGCTAATCTTTCAAAGTCACCTAAATTTGGGTGTCTCTTGGTATTCTGTTTCAGAGATAATTAGTTTATTCATCTGGGGGTACCTGATAGTAGCATCCTCTTTGTAGAAATCTCTGGAATTAACCTATTATACTCATTCCCACTGATGGATACTGACACTTCTCTCAGGAAACTAGTGTTCTCAGCAGCTAGCCTCAACTAACACTCCTGTATCCCTAGAGAGGTGATGAGTAAATGGCTTTAGAAAAACTAAGTCTTCTGAAAGTGTATACAAAGCTGAGGATATGAAATATCTATCTAGAAAGAGTGGTCACAGGTCTGATCAGATAGTTAATGAATTCATCATTATATATAAAACAGTAAAAATCACTTGCCTAGACATTTTAAGTAAAGGCATACACTTCTAATTGTGTACTTTCAGGAAAAATATACTAAGGTGTGTGCTTGGAATTTCTTCATAGTCCTTAAAAATCATGGAGGATTCAAGAATAAAATCATAGTGACTAGACCTGGGAGAGTTAGGATAGTTTAAAAAGGACCTAAGCAAATAGGGGAAAAGGAGGAGAGAGGCAGGAGAGGTGTCAGGGGATCTGTAGGAAGACTAGGCTCAAATCAAAGCCAGACATTTTGAAATAACTTGAGCAGAGGAGCCAATCTGAAAGTGTTCAGTAGAGCATGTAAGTGAAAGAGAGAGAGAATCTGAATAGCTGAGAGCAGAAGCTGACTTGAAAACTTGTGTTTAACTGTGACATTTAATATTCTTTTGCATGGCAAAATAGTAGCAATCAATGCAAAAGTAAGGGAGCAGCTGCTACTTCCCAAATTCTGTCAACAAGACAGAAAATGTGTGAGGTGTTGTGAATAATGATTGTAATTAAGGCAGTTCAGCAATTCTGGTAGGATGAGCAGCATTCCCAGGGTTATGATTATGTAGTTCAGTATCAGAAACACTATCTCAGTGTGTGCGTGCATGTGTGCAAATGGATGTCAATGGACACCTATGTGAACATATAACTATGCCCAAAAATGTAGAGAGTAGGAAGCAAAGAGGAACAGAATATCAAAAAACAAGGAAAAGAAGGGAGGTGACATAGAGACTTTATGGTGGGAGCTAAGAGATGACAAGGGAAGAGATGGAGAAGACAAAAATATGTAGGGATTCGCTTTCTATTCTATGGCCCAGGAGACAGCATGCTATTTTATCTGACCATCCATGTAAAAGAGATCACACACAAGCATACACACACACACACACACACACACACAAGCACACTATGTTATTCATTTTGACTATTATGTTATGCAATAATTTGGTCCTCCCCCACATATTTACTGTTTCCTCCATTGAAATGTAAGATACATGACTATATGTATCTCATATATAACTTATAGCAGTGGATTTTGGATAATACTGCTATAAAAAGTGAGCTACCCCCAAAACAAAGATTCATCTTCTGCAAATATGGTATGTTTGCTGTGGGCTGCTTCTGGCTGCAGTCTGTGTTCTCACACAGGGACCTCGTTAGAGCAGTATCTGAGCTATTGATATTCTTGTGGCAGTGAGGAGATAGACATACTGTTCCATACATCTTAAAGTATCTGTTTGTGACTTCCACTCACATTTCATTGGACACAGTCACACGACCATTTCTAAATTTAGAGTACGGATGTATAATGTAGCCAGCAGATGGGTTATGAAAAATTTATACAGTAATACAATCTGCTACACCATTACACTCCTAACACCCAGGATTGGAAAGATAATCTTATCAATAGTGCCCTGTGGCCCTTGGCTGTGAGGAAGCTTTGTTCTAATGTGTTCTATGAGATTGGCAGTAAGATCTTCTTTCTGGTTCATATTATGTGATACAGAATATTGATATTTTCTCAATGTTATGTAATGTGTAAGCAAAAGCATCATCAGAAAAAAATATCTTTTTTTCTTGCCTGTAGCACAGAATCCAAGTGAAAATCATTCACTTTTTATGCAAGCACTCCTTCATGAGTTCACTCACCTTCTTCCAAAGATTCCTTTCTTTAAACTCCTTCTAAATAAAAATCTCAGTCTTAGTTAATGTTTCGTAACTGGGACACATATCTGATACCCAGAGCTTAAAGAAGGAAAGGTTTATATAGCACACAGTTTGTAGAGGTTTTGGTCCATAGTTGGATGACTCCAAGATATGGTGGCATGGCAGAGAGACATCACAGAGGAGAAACAGTTCATGATGTGGGAATCAGAAGCAAAAACAGGGATCAAGGGAGGCAGGAGGAACAGAGACCCTTTCAGGCCATGGCCCCAGTGACCTACCTCCTCCAGCCGGCCTTCACATCCCAAATTACATTATCTATAAAGTCATGTCTGGGTTAACCCACTAATGAGTATCATGCTCCCGTGATCTAATCACCTCCCAAAGTCTCCACCTATGAGAGCATATGAGGCTTTAGAGGGACATGTAGCTCTAAACTATAAGCAATGGCATGACAGAGATCAGCTGAGACCACCCAGCTTGTGTAAAGGCAACATGGTGTGGAATTTATTGTGCCTGAGAGCAGGCAGACTGAAGGTGAATGGCCCTCTGCAGGAAGTAAAGAGAAGTGGGCTTTCTTTTTATAGGACTTGAAAGAAGGTAAGGGACATGAGGTAGGAAGATCTTAGTAAATATCAGTGGTCGAAGGTCTCCGGATATTTTGTGCCTCAGTGGGCAAAGCCCTTGGGGCATGTGGTGTAAATGTTTGAGTGTCTTTTGATGTCCAGGTTCTCACAAGAGTCTGTGTGGCATGTTATCTCTTTTTAAACTTTCTGTGTTTACCAAGGGCACTTGTGCTGTTCTGAGAACCATGGCTCTGCTGAAAGACAGGTAAAATACTGGGAGACTCATATCCAAATTGAGCCTTACAAAAAGCATAACATTTTGCTTTGGCTCCCTAAGCACTCAAGAGCATCCCTTTATGCAAAATATATTTTAAGCCATCTCTAAGTATTGACAATGTACTAAAAGTTTCAGCATTGATGAAAAGTCCAAGTCCAGTCTTCTCTGAGATTTAAGAGAAATATTTAGCTGTCAGTTCCTGTAAAAAATGATAGATAAATACTTCCAACATATAATGGCATAGAATAAGCATTCGTACTCCAAAAATGAGAAACTAGGAGATAGAAAGGAATGGGTCTATCTTAGTTACTCTTCTCTCATTGCTAGAACAAAAGCCTGACACTCAAAATGAAGGAAGGAAAGGTTTATTTAGCTCACAGTTATGGGAGGTTTCACAGTTTAAAATAGCCTGAATTGCACAGAAAGACCTGGAAGCCTTATTTGCTCAGGAGAGTCAATGCCTCTGTCTTCTCCAAACATCTCTTCTCTGTCCAAGGTGGCTTCTATCACAGACACTTCAGCCCTGCTCTACAGGGTCTGCAGGAGAAGCTGGAGCTCCACCGTGTCTAGGATAACCTGCTCAACAACTCAGAGAGACTGCAGGCTGGGGGCGGCAGGGGCTGCTGGCAGTTTAACAGTTTGCCTATCTTTGGCTTTGCCCCTTAATCCCTGCCCTGGTCATCTGGCCCTGCCCCTCAAGCCACTCTCTATTCCTGGAGCCCTGTCTGCCTCATGACTTACATAAGGCTTTGAAGGGACAACTAGATACAAATCATAACATGGTCCAAAGCAAGTCCTATGTCCACCGTGGCAAACATAAAGTGCTTTAGTTCCATTTGTAGCTCAGGATTGGGGGAAAATTCATGGCAACTTGTAAATTCCAAAGGGCTTGGGTGGCCCAGATCCAACAGAACTGACAGTGTTTGTGGCCATCATGGCCTCTCTCTTATACTAGCTTTGCTCACTCCTTGTGGCTTTCCTCAGACATTCTGTTCATTACCTTCACTTGAGTAGCTTCATGAACAACTCTCTCAGGGGGACCTTGCCTCACCTCCCAGAACTGGTTCTGAAATCTACATGGAAGCCCACCTGACCTCACACCTCTCCCATCAAGCTTGGTTGATAACATTCTATGGCTGTTTCTCCAGCTTTTTATTGGGTTGTTCCTTTAGAAATGGTTCACAAATTAAATATATTTCAGGCCCTGCTTGTCTCAATGAAAGAATTAAATGGACCAAAGCAAAAATGTGCCAAAAAAATTTGTTTTGCAAAGGTAAGAGTGAAGATTCGTGGGAAAAAATGGCTCTGCAGAGGAAAGCTAGGCCAAATGAGAGAGAGAGGACAACAGCAAAAGTAAAAGTACATCCTGTGTCTGGGAGGCTCAGGGTTGCTTACCATGAAGAATCAAGATTGTGGGTGTTTTGTGGTGACTTATGTCTTCCATGTTGTCCATATTTCATGGACACTCATAAGAAGTTTTACATATGTAGTTCTGGGAATTGTTTAGTACTTTCCTGGGCCAGGAGGTGGCAGGACTCTGGTCCTATACATGTAGATAGCTTATTGTGCTTGACCCAGATTGATGAGATAATGTGAGAGACTTGTGGTCCTTGGGTATACTATCATATCAGAGGATAGAAATGGCCATCCATATAGCATCTCAGGGGCCAGGGAGATGGCTCAGTGGAATAAGCACTTCCCTGGCAAGTGCAAGGATGTGAGTTCAATCCCCGGTTCTGCCAAAAAAAAAAAAAAAAAAAAAAGAAATCCCATATAGCATCTCAAATAGATTCAGACTCTCCCCAATTTGGGACATGTTATAAACCCTCATGAGTATTATTGGTAGCAATTGGATCCAGGACTCAGACATCTCTTGGCAAATTTTTGCCAGAGCCCGTTTTAAGGTCTGGTGGTTTCACTATCTTTCCAGAAGATTGAGATTGCCAAATGGAATGGAAGTGATACTTATAAAATCTTCATCACTCCTTGAGTCATTTGGGAGGTAAAGAAGGTCCATTGTTACTCTGGAAAGACTAAGATAGCCCAAATCTGGGAACGATTTCTTTAAGAAGCACTTTGAGTACCTGAGCAGATTTTTCTCAACTAGTAGAAAAGGCTTCAGTCCAACTGTAAAGGTGTCAATTAGGACCAACACCTGTTTGGATCCTCCATATGATAACATATGGGCAAAATCCAATTGCCAGTCCTCTGGAATGTCTCTCTGTCTCTCCTTTGTATGGGTTCTAGTAGAGGAAGTGGTTTGAGTTTGTCTGAGTTGATGTATGCACAGAGAAGACACAAGTTTCCAGACTTGCTGGGCTGTTGTGGCTAGTTCTAGTCCTGTGAAAACTTGGGTAACCATTTCTAATGTAGTATCGCTTCCCATGTGGAAGGATATATTATGAAATATTTTTATAGCCTTACACTGTGCCTCTTGAGAAAGATCCAGTTTTGTTTCCTAAATACCACCAGAGTTCCTTTTTAATTATACCCTGTCCTAAGGTTCATTTATCTTCCTTAGGAGTATAGTCTAGTATTATTGTCTCCTCAGAAACTGGTAATAAGGCTAGAGTCTTAAGGCTATGGAAGGCTACCCTTTTTGCTTTCCTATCAGCCTTTTGATTTCCCCAGGAGACTTCAAACTGCTCTCTCTGGACCATTTTACAAGGAATGACTATGACCTAGGAACATGGAATGACTCTAAGAGCTGTAGAATTTCTTGCTTGTGCTTTATACATGATTGTTAGTCAATAAACCTCTTTCCTTCCAGATTGTAGCATGGGTATGTAGCATCAGAAAGAGATATATGGGATCTGTATAGTTGTTTAACTATCTCCCATTTCTTATTACTAATGCCTAAGTAAAAGCTATAAGCTTTGTCTTTTGAGCAGATTTTTTCAAAGGGAAGAGTTTTAGCTTTAATAACTTGTGAGCTGAGAATTACATAAGCTGCCTTTTGATGTGTTCCTCAGAAAAGCTGCTTTCATCAGTGAACCATTCCTCAAACCTTGGAGAAGCCTGTCCTGCCTGCTTACATAGATGTGGGAGATTACTTATTCATAAGAGTGGCTAGTGTTTGGCCTTGTATGTGTCAAAGAAAAAGTTAATGGCAGTACATTCTTATAATAACCTTAGGATTGTCTAAGAACATGGTCTGATGCTTGGTAAGCTGCTCCCCTATTAACACAAGTAACCTTTTCTCCAGCATAGCTCTAATCTGATGGGGAGTCAGAACTTCTGGTGTCTGTTTCAAAGTTAATTTTGTAGCTTCTTCTATTAATACAGCTATAGCTGCCAGTGCTCTCAGGCATGGTGGTCATCAAGCAGCTAAGCCATTGAAACTCTTTGAAAAGTAGGCCGCTGGGTAGAGTTCTTTGTTTTAGCCTTTGGATCAAGACCTGCAAAGTAATTCCTCCCTGTTCTGATACATAGAGAAAGAAGGTATTTTTTGTACATCAGATATTCTTTGCTTGAGCCTGTATAAGGTTATGCTTTATTTGTCTTTTCTTTTATATATATATTTAGTACAGGGTCTCACTACACAGATTGGACTTGTAATGATTCTTCCTGTTTTTCAGCCTTCCAAGCACTGGGATTACAGGTGTAGGTGCTTTATTTCTCTAAAGGGATGACATTCACTTTTGTCCATTCTAGGAGAATAGACTCAGGGCCTTTTACAACCTGATATAAAGACTTTACCATTATTTCAAACTTAGGTAGCCAAATCCTATACAGTGTGCCATTCCCAATAAAGAATAAAGTTCTTGTTTAGTTTCAGAAGGCCCAAGATCACAGATAGCCTGGATCTGATCTCTAGACAGCTGTTGTTCTCCAGTTGTAAGAATATATCCCAGCCAGAGAGACAGCTCAGCAGACTAAGCACTTGATTTGCAAGTGTAGGAAGAGGGGTTCAACCCCTGGTCCTGCATGCCACGCTGGACCCACCTGTGGGGTGTGTTGAGGCCACAACAGACTCTGGGTGTGGTGGTACATGCCTGTAATCCCAGAGCTGGGAAGGCTTAAAACAGGAGGATCACTATGGGTCCAAGCTACACAGTGAGGACCCAGAAGAAGAAGAAGAAGAAGAAGGAGGAG
>PVKA01048159.1:0-12500 GCA_004027165.1 Ctenomys sociabilis
TGCAGTTCAGGCTGGCCTTAAGTTCACTTTGTAGCTCAGGCTGGTCTTGAACTCACAACAATCCTCCTGCCTCAGCCTCCCGAGTGCTGGGATTACAGGCATGCGCCACCACGCCCGGCTATAGCTACACTCTCTTAATTCACTGATTAAAGACATCTGCTATAAAAAGTCTGTAAGTATAATATCACGTATGCACCTTATACAATACTAAAACATTATGAAAAGTTTGCAATGTATTAATTTATCGTATCTGTCCTGTTAATTTGTCTTGAAACTGTCTCATTACTATTTGTTCTTCAATAAAAATAATAATAAAAAAGAACCAGTTATGTGGCAGGCACAAGGGCGTGGAACAAGGAGACAGCAGCTCTGCTTCTGACCCTTGGGTCATCCCTGCCAACTCTGAAGGTTGGAGGTGTCACGGAGGACAGAAAAGTCCCTGTTGACCACATGCCCTGCTGTCCATGCTCCATAGCAAATCCGCCCCCCAGCCCTGGCTTGGGTCAAGTCCACAGGCCTTAGCATAAGGAGTTCTGTGGGAGCAGCAGAAATGGCTTCTCTTGAGGCCTCTGAGCTGGATGAGACCTTAGGTACAGTCACAGGAAGGAGCACCTGTGGGGTTGGCTGGTGCCACAGGGCCTCCATGATCTCACTGGTGGAGACCTCATCACTGAGAGCTTTGAGGTGATGAGCTCGCGCATGGATTCCCGAGGGAGATTCTCTAAGAGCTAGGCTAAGCTCTGAGGGCCCCAGCCCCCAGCCTTGAGGTCAGACACCTTCCTCTCTTGATCTCCTCTTGGGTCCAGGCCAGCCTGCTCAGTGTGGGTGCGAGGCCCAGTGGATGGGGTCATGGGTCACATGGAGCACTGCTCCCTCACCTCCATGCCCTTCCCCACCCCTCTTTCCCCCAGCTTGGTTGCCACCTTGCAAACCTACTCTAGAACATCCTTCTTTCTGGCTGTGCAGGTTTTTCAGAATGAGAACATCAATACTTGGTCTAACTTAGAGCTTCTTTTTTCTCTCAATCTTTTCTATGGAGAGGAATGAAATGAGTCAAAACTATATTAAACTGCTAAAGAATTCAAAATTATGGCTCAAGCTAATTTTCACGGTTCCATTATTCTAGTTTTTCCTTGGTTAATAATAGAAAATATACATGGCATTTCTTACAATAATCAGTCATCACTAATGAACAAGTTTAGCCAAAGCACAAAAATGAAGCATTTCCAAATTACCTACATGATAAATGGTTTTTGGGATGCCTTATCTTCCTTAATGTGCATCTTAAGAACAATGAAGTTTCTCTGGAACATGAGCACATGTTTCTCGTACAGTTATGTTTTGAGCCTATGAGGACTATTGTGAGAGTTTCCAATCTGTCTCCAGTAGTTGGAGAGGACAAAACCTCTATGTTCCCACGTGACTAGTGGCCTTGATAAGGGAAGGAAGCCACAGCCCTCAACCACCTGTGGGAAACAGAGGGCGTGTAGGTGCACACCCAGCATGGCCTGCACAATTTACAGGCTTTTCTCATTTATGGATTTTGAAGTATAGTTGTTGAAATTGTAACTGTACCATACTTGTCCTACTTAAATTCACAGAACGCATTTATAGATATTATTTTTTTGTAAAACTGGAAAGCCACATCAAGCCACTTATATGCATAGAAGGTCTACTAATGCAAACTACTAATTATAAACCGTGTGAAGTGAGCATGGACAGTCCTCAAGAAAAACTTCTTCCACAAGCTTGCATGGCAATCAGAACACACTAGGCAGCTTATCAAAAGCAGACTCCATATGATTATCTCAGAGAGGAAATTCATGAAGAAGACATTAGACAGCAAATTCTGTGTCTGTTCACTATTCACCTATTGAAACCAGAACAGGTCTTCACCTTCGCAGGCCCCAACTGGGGAGGGAATCTCCCCAAGTTCCTGCATATTTCCATGAGCAATACTGGGATGACTACATATTCATCTCTTCAGGGAAAGCTGTGTAATGATATTTATGTCACCAACTTTCACATGCAGCTTAGTTTATCACATAAAACAAGAAATATTAAGAAAGAAATGTTGAGGCCAGGGAGATGGCTCAGTAGAATAAGTGCTTCCTTGGCAAGTGCAAGGGCCTGAGCTCAATCCCAGTTCGAAAGAGAGAGAGAGAGAGAGAGAGAGGAAAGAAGAAAGAAAGAAAGAAAAAAGAAAGAAAGAAAGAAAGAAAGAAAGAAAGAAAGAAAGAAAGAAAGAAAGAAAGAAAGAAAGGAAGGAAGGAAGGAAGGAAGAAAAAAAAAGAAAGAAAAAAAGAAGAAAGAATGTTTCAGAGCTCAAGTATGCTCTGGTACCTGTGCCCTGGCAAGCCAAGTCATGGAAATGACCAACAGCCATCCACTGAGTCAGGGAGTTCCATTCCTCTCTGAGGAGTACTCCCTGTTCTTGGCAGTAAATTGAAAAGAGCTGCTTCATGAAAAGGGTAGGGAAGAGGAAGGGGTCTGAGGGATTGTGCTGGGTAGAGAGGCCAGCCAGAGATGACGAAACAGGGCACGGGTGGATTCTACATGTGCTCTTCATAGTTGTACCATGGAAAGCACGCTCTTTAAGGAGACACTGGGGGGTTAGGGAGCTGGAACTATTTGAATGTACGTTAATTATTTTCATTAAGAAGTAAATACCCCAACTATGTATGTTTGAAGCAACATAGAGAAAAATTGTTTTTAAGGAGTATTATGATGTAAAAATTATTGATCCTTATGTGTAATTTATTTTTCATATTTTCCTACTCACTGTAAACCTAGAAAATTTTGCCTGAAAAAATCTTAGTTTTCTGCTCTCTTCAGTCAGGGTTTCATAAGCGGACATTTTCTTGATGTGTCAGATTCAGGGGCTCAGCAGTTAAGGGAGAGACAGACAGACAGACAGACAGACTGTCATATTTTGGGGTTCTTGGAAGGAAAACAATATTGGACACATTTTATAATGTTAGTTATAAGGAATCACCCAAAGAGTAATATACAAGGAGCACAGGAAATCTGTCCACACACACAAACACTAAAGACTCCAGCTCAGGGCCTGGATCCTACCTCACAGATCTGTGCCAGAAAGGCTGAAAGGTCAGTGGGGGAAGCTGGGAAGTCAATGCCAGCAGGACGAAAAGTCTGCGCCAGCAGGCTGAGGGGTCTGCGCTGGAGCTGGGAAGCAATGCTCAAAGTCAGCACTAGAACTCCTCTGACGAGCACCACAGCTGTCCTCAGCAAGAGTGAGGTCCCAAGCTCCTCCAGCGGTGAGGAAAGCCGAGTGAGTTCCCATCAGGAAATCCATGTGACAAGCTTCTCCGTGAGCCTGAGCAAGGCACCATCTTCCCCTCCAGAGCCAGAAGTGATGCTCAGTGAGGACCTGAGCTCCTCCATCAGGAAGCCAGCACAACAGGGTCCTCCAGCAGAACAGCCCAAAGAGCTAGCAGCTTCCAATAGCTCTTCAGTTCAGCACCCCCAACTGTTCCAGCAGCTTCTCCTGTTCTGCCTTCATGCTGCTGGTGACAACCTCAGGTGGGTCCTCCACACACAGCACCATGCTAGCTCAGTTCAGCTGGGCATAGGAAGCTGACCCCCAGTTAGCCATGCCCCACACAGAGACAGAGAGAGACACAGAGGCAGAGTGAGAAGCAGCGTTGCCCCCTTGTAGCTGTTTCAAAGAATAAGTTGAGCGTCTGAAAAATTAGCAGTTTATTGTCTTAATCTTTTATTTATTTCTATTTATTAATTGATTTATTGACTTACTAAAGATCCAACCTGGAGCACTCTACCATGGACGTACATCTCCAAGCCTTTCTTTTTCTTGCTATTGCTTATTAATTTTGTGGCAGAACCCTGTTAAGTTGCCTCGGTGGGACTCAAGGTTGACATCCTCCAACTTCAGTCTCCTTACTGCTGGAATCAGGGGCTTACGCCATTGTGCCCCAACTGATCCCCCCTGCATGAAGAATCAAGGGAGACTCGGCAGCAGGCAGACCTGCCCTAGGGCAGGTGCGCTGTGCGCCTGAGAGGAATGCTCCACAGGACGATCGGCAGCGCCTCGAGCTCCTCGTAGCCACATCTAAAGGAGTGTGCATTATTATCCCACTGTGAGGAACGAAGAAATCAGGACTCAGAGAGGACACAGAAATAACATGCTAAGAGAGGTCAGCGGTGGCGAGACTGGATCCAACCCAGATGGATCCAGAGACGAGTGAGCACACGTATCTCAGCAGGCCTGAGCTGGACAGGGCTCGACAGGCTTCCTCAGGAGTGTCTCAGCTTCTGTAGCTCAGAGGTTAGAAGAGCTGATGTGTGGCCCAACACTCATCTAGGATGACCATCCTTAGTTCCCAGTTCTACCTCTTACACCTACTGTCAGGATTCAAATTTCTTTCCACAACTGGTTCCTCAGGGATTAATCGTGTGATTTGCTTCATTATTATATTTTCATTACACATTTACTTTCCTTTGAATTTCAAATACTTAAAGGTCAAAAATTAATTGTGGGAGCCAGTAGACTAAAGTGCCTGCTTAGGCCAGTGCAGGGAACATGAATCGATCCCCAGCACCTCATGCCTCACTGGCCCATCCCACAGGGTGGACTGAGGCAGCCACCGAGACTAGGCATGATGGCCCATGCCTGTGCTCCCAGCTCTAGAAAGCTGAAAACGGGAAGATCACTACAAGTCTGAGCTGCGTAGTGAGACCCTGTACCAAATACATTAATAGCAATTTTTTTTTGTCTTTTTGAGACAGGGTCTCACTGTGAAGTTCAGGCTGAATGTGAACTCATTTTGCCACCCAAGGTGGCCTTGAACTTGCAGCATTCCTCTTGCCTCAACCTCCCTAGTGTTGGAAGTATGGGCATGTGACATCACATGTGGTATCAAAAAATAATTTAGAAAATCTCCAACCTTTCAGTGAGCAGCTGTGCTGGAGTGGTCCTGCAGGGAGGGAAGGATGCACCAGGCTACACAAGAAGGACTACTTGTGGTTAAGTTTGAGGCAGGCAGGCCAGATGTTTAATTGTTCCAACACAGGTGCTATACATTTTCCTCTAAAAGAGACAAAATCCGCAGATATGGCAATATTGTTGCAGAAGGGAGTCTTGAAGGTCTTGTGCTTTCCACACACGTTGGAACTTTGTATTGAGGAGTATGACAGGAGTTGGAAGGGCGAGGCAGAGAGGCCCAGGGAGCTCCTACCTCAGGCGTTGGCTCCAGACACCTCAACCCCACCTGTGGTGTCAGGAGACTGAGCCATGCAGGATCCTGGGGTGGGGCCTTTGGGGAGGCAGACTAAGCCTTTATTTCAAAAGATTCACTTGAATGTTTCTAAAACTGCAGGGGATGTTGAGTTTATTGTATGGTCCTCCTTTCTCTAGTAGTGTCAGTTTCATTTCTGCCATTTCTACCTGAACAGAGAACATGTGGCTTGGAAAGTTAGTGACCAAGTTCTCAACTGTGATTTCTCAGGACACATAGACCTGAGACAGTAAAGGGGATATTTGCCCTTGCAGTACGTGACAACACTCAAACCCAACTCCTGAGATTTGAATATTTTTGTTAAAATAATCTCTTGGTTTTGGTTTAAAGGCTTCATCCTAATGGAACACTTAAGAAAAAAACCCAGGAGAGACACTTACTCTAAGGAGCACCATGTGTCGCGTTTCGCATTTTGGGTTTCTGCTGTGGCAGGAAATAAAAATTCTTATTTCTGAAGTTGGCCCTTTGCTGTGCATTGAGAAAGCTTGGGCTCAGAAAACTAGGGGACAGAATATTGGTCTCTTCATTTCAAGTCTGCTGCTTCGCTTTGAATATACTCTGATGCTCTTATTTAAAGCCAGATCTTAGCAAGAGGTAATGTTTGAGGAAGATGTGCTATTCAATGCTAAATCATTGCAACTTACAAATCTTTAGAGCTTTTGTTTGCATGAACACTTTGGGATCCAGGCAGAGAACAGCCCGACGCTTATGATCTCATTCACTTATGACCACTGAGAAGGGATTTTCTCTCTGTGAAGGGGCACAGGCTCTGCTTCTTCAGGCTTTGTAAGTTTGGAGAACCCTCATTTTGAGGACAGAAGAAGCCAGCAAGACTTCCAGGAACTCCAGGAACATTCCTGAGTTCTTCCAGGGATCACCGGAAAGTCAGCAGCTTTTAAAGTCTGGGGGCCTGTGGCGGGGGGAAGGACGCGTGCGGCAGCAGCGCTGACCCTCCCCTGGTCTGGGGCATGAGTGTTGGCCGCCCTCTCCACGCCTGCGACCACAGCCAAGCTCACTTCCCCAAAGCTGCTACTTGGAAGGCAGTAAATATAGTTTCATTTTATTTTCATATGAACTTTATGGATTTGTACTTTCTGTGCCTGAAGCTAACAGACACTTAGCTTTTCCAAAGTAAGCTCTGTGTCTTAGAGGAATGGCAGTGTTCTGCCTACCAGCTTCCCAAGAGGAGTGTCTGCTTCTGCAGGATATTTCATGTTAATTTCAATTCTTGAAAAATTAAGTTCACGATGGAGAGCTTATTGCCTGTTTTTTCTTTCTTTCATTTAATAAGTGAATGAATAAAAGCTTTATAACAAAGCTTTGGTAAACATGGTCTCACTTTTGTCCCAGATCATCTTTGGAAAGAGACTGGGATTAAGAATGAGGAGAAAATGTACTGATTATTGTTTACTACATTTTAAAACATAAGAAAGGTGACTTCAAGAATGAGCTCTTTCTTAACAGCCACTACCCAGAAGGACTCTTCTGTTCCTGGTCTTAATCACTGGACATCTTAGATGGTGATGAGGTTCTATCTGAGAATCTCCTCAGATTAAATGTTTAGAGTCTGATGAAGAGATTCATGCTGTACCCAGAGTGTGACTCCTCTGAGTCCTCTATTCTGTGGCCGTGTTACCCATTTCAGTGCTAGATTTCAATTCTCTAATTCATGGGTTCATTTATTATCCAACAAATAATTGCTAAGTGGATATCGTGTTTCATGGAATAAGAATGCACACAAAGACTTAGTTTTACAAAGTCACTCTGTGTACATATTTATGTGGAAACACATGAATATTTGAAATAAATTATATATTCCTTATTTCTTTTTGTTGATAGGGTCGTGTAGGGAACTGCATAATTTTTTTCTTTCATAGTTACTTAAATTATTTAATTGTGTGTAGTAAGAAAAATTGTTAAAAAGTAGTATAGCTTTTTTGTTCAAATTTTGTTTTAAAGGAAAAAAAAAAAAACAAAAAAAAAAAAAAACAAATAGCAAGACCAAAGACAACAACAGAATGTACAGAATCTAAAAGCCAGAGTAGGAAATTAGCAGTGGTTGTCATAGTACGTATTATTATCATCACATTTGTTGCTCGGATTACTAGATATGGGCATGCAAGATTGATCAAACAATTGAACATTAATCTTCCTTTCAATAAACCTTAGCCCCACCCCCAGGGCTGGCTGAGCCAGGCAGAGTCCAGATGTAGCCACGCCCATTTATAATCCCAGCACTAGGGAGACTGAAAGTAGGAAGACCACCCTGAGTCCAGCCTGCATAGTGAGACCCTGCAATGACCAAATGCGTTTAAAAAATAATAATAATTTAAAAAATAAACCTTAGTTTTTGTTAGCTTTTTTATTTGTAAAAATTTACTTTATGAGTACACGTTCACGGAACCTGACGTCTACAGTCATCCTGGGGGCAGGTACAACGCACGGCACAGCCTGATGCCTCGGCCTCCCCACCCCCTCCGTGTCTGCCTCTAGGTCCCCTCCCCCATTTACAGCAGCAGCAACCCCACCACCAGCATCTCAGCCGCTGCTCCGTGGGCACATGCTCACGCTATTCCTTGAATCTTTTTAATTCTCTCCCCCTCGCCCCCCCCCATAGTTTTCCTGCCTTCCTTTACAAAAGATCTGCGTCCCTGTTTGCTTCAACTGGTCTTTCGCTTTGCTCGTTGCCTGTACACTGCATTACTCAGGAGAAGGAGGTCATGTGGCGCTTAAGCGGCGGGTGTGACTTATGTCACATAACGTCATCACGTCCGGGGTATATCTCTTCCTATGAGTGCCTCGAGTTTATCTTGTAGAAGCGAGGAACACTCTATGATGTGCTTATCAGTCGCCTGTTGGTGGACACACAGGCCGCGGCCAGGATGTAGTACTGTGAGTTACGTTACCGGCGCGCACGATCCTCCACAGCGTGGTGTCTTCAGCTGTCCGGAGAGTCAGCTAGGAGGCGGAAAGCATCACCGAGCACGTAGCAAAAGCACCTACACTCCACACGTCGAAACAGAAATGCAGAAGCGAATTGTGAGGGCCTAAGGAGGAGGAACAAGTGCCTGACGCAGACAGCTGCGATAGACCCCACTGATGCTCTACGGTCACTGCAGGGAGGACCCTGGAAAGCTGAGGAGGGACACGGTGCCTTCCTCAGAAGCAAGGAGCACAGGAGAAGTGCTGGGTGGGGATTCCTAACAGCACTGAGCAGTAGTGCACCAGCTGGCTGGCAGGGGAGTTTTACCTCATGGGAGTGGGGGCAGATAGTATGGGGCACTGTGAGGAGAGGTCCACATCCCCAGCCCAGAGTCTGCGCAGGCCCCTATTTGGAGAATGAGTCTTCATGGAGGGTAGTAAGCTAAAAATCTCCAGATAAAGAATCATGATGATGTTGGGTAAGGCCTGTGTCTGATCATGAGTGTCCTGCCTTGTGAGAGATGGACAGAGATCGGACCCAGAGCAAAAGGTCCTGTAGAGGGAGACCAGGGTGGGGCGGCCAGAGGCCAGGCAGGATGGGGCCATGGGCTCCAAGGCTGCACCTTCTTCTTTCTCCAGGGCTTTCCTTGGCTACCTATTGTCTTACACGGCCCTCAGTTCAATGACTTCATTTCTTGCGCTGCCCAGCTCTGGCCACCAGGACATAAGCAGAAGTGTTCTGTAGAAAATCCGAAATGCATGCTAAGTTAGTACACATCCTGCCATCTCTTTATTTCTTCAGGCATCTCCAGGAGCAGTGCATACAACAGACGCAGACAGCGAGGGTGGTGTGTGAGTAGCAGAGAAAGAGCTGGGGTCGCTGGAAGCACAGGGCCTTGAACAGCCCTGCGCAGCTTGCATTGCACTGAGAAAGAGCAAAACTTCTATGATTCTGTGTCCACTGCTACCACGGATTTTCTGTTGTCACAGTTTAGTTTTGCCTTCTGAGCAGAACTCCGTTGGCAGAATGGAAGGTGTGTGCCAAGTTAGCTGCATTGACGGGCAATGTGTCCCAAGGAGAATAAAATCAAGGGCAAATGTGACTATTGTGCCCATAATCCCAGGGGTTGGGAGTCTGAGGCAGGAGGATTGTTTAAAGTTCCAGATCAGCCTGAGCTACAATGTGAGCTCAAGGCAGGCCTGAGCTGAATAGGGACACCCTATCTCAAAAAGATGAAAAGAAAGAAAAAGAAAGAAAGAAAGAAAGAAAGAAAGAAAGAAAGAAAGAAAGAAAGAAAGAAAGAAGGAAAGAAAGAAAGAAAGAAAGGGCATATCATAAGGTGCCCCGAGCTGAGACTGTGTTTGCCCATGCATTCAGAGCTTATTTCATGCAGACTGGCATTTCTTGGGTGCAGAGTTAAAAGCTGCCTCTGTCTTAGTGAATTTAAGGAAAAGCCGATGCTAAAAGAAAGAGAACAAAGGAGAGAAGAATGGGCTTCGAGTTTCCTGCCAAGCTTTGCTATTTCAGGTCATTCTTCATCATGAGGAAAGATGAATTTCTGTGTGCAGCCTGAAGTTCTGCATTGAAGTCGCAGTCCAGCCAGTGCTTGCTTGTGCCTGCAACACTGCACTCGTAGGAGAGTGGGCCCTAGAGACTCGCTCCCCGCCTGAGGGTGCTCCTCTCACTCCCCACCCAAGAGTGCTCCTTTCGCTCCCTGCCCGAGGGTGTGCCCAGCTCTCCCAGGAGAAGTGTGATGCCTCTTTCTGCACAGAACGAGCCAAGACTTTTCACGCTAGGTATCTTTGTGTGCGTTAGCACGATTTTCATGTTCACTGTGTAATCTATCTTGTTTCATGCTGCACATGGGGAGGTGCTGAGTGGGGCCCACAGTAAGCTGTCTGATCTCACTGCTGTTGTTAATTGAACTCCCAATTTCACTGAATGGTAGCCAAATTGCAAGGTGCTTGATATGTAGGGGAAGCAGCCTCTGCAAGAGTCACATTGAATAATGAATAGGAAACAAGAAAAGCTGTGTTCAGGTGCAAGAGTGTGCTGAGCCTGCGGGGTGGCACCTCGGGGGCTGTCACCTTGCAGCGCTTCTAGAGTGCGGTCTCTGCCAGGAGGTAAGCTCCATTGCTGTGCGCTTCAGCCCTGTCCCTTCTTCAGTGATGCTGCAGGAGGTCAGCTTTCACCAAGCCCCACCTACCAACTCTGGCTCCACTTACATGCGAGGGTTCACACAATCACACCAACACCCACTGTGAGTGAGGGCATTGCACGGGTTCTCCATGCCAGGTGCAGAGAACACTCACGTGATGTTCGCATAGTGGCTATTTCTTGCTGCTCCTCCACCCTTTGCTCTGTCTCGTGGAGCAGTAGACCTTTGAGGGCAGACTTTTGAGCAGAGGAAGGAGGTGGAGTCCAGAGATCTGTGTGTGCAGCCCGGGACCTTCGAGCCACTGGCACCTCGGGAGAACTAACCAGGCTGAGCGGTGGCAAACTTAGGCCCACGGCCCGCAGAGCTGGTGCAGGCCTCATGCCTTGCAAAATGTGCTCTGTGGCTGTTGTGTTCATCTTCGCAAACCTTGTTCTTATCATTTTCATAGTGAACCCACCTTCATCACAGTAGTTGAGGTGAGTCTTTTCACATGAACTTACTGGTAGTCATTTTTTAGGGCAATGATATGAAAAAACAAATTCACATAACTCATGACTAATGGACAGCACCTTCCACTGGACTCAAGGTCAGCATGGCGTCTCTCAAAATCCAAATGTCAGCTCCTGTGAACTTCAGGCGGATGCCAGTGTCTCATCTCATTTCTATGTGAAATCCCTTTGCCCCTGAAATAAAAAAGAAGTGAGATTTTGATTCTTTTGCTCAAAACTGATTTTACTGTATGAAAGCTTATGTATTTCCCCCCAAATGCATATTGTGTATCAGATGAAAACTGAAGTCACCATGCCAGCCAAGGAGAGCACCGTGGCTCAGGGTTCCTGGCCTTAGGGCTAGGAGCTATCAGAAAGGATCCCCGTGCTCAGTGTTAGGATGGTTTTGGACCCCAGGGCAGGGTGCTGGATCTGCTGTACACACAGCAAGGGCCACCCTCACAGGGCTGACCAAGTAGAGCCCGTGTGCACATGAACATGCCCTGCGACAGAGCCACTGGCCTCAAAGTATGGTGGCTCTGAGCTGAATTCTGTCCCCCATAAAAGACGTGCACAATTCTTTTCATAAATTTTTCCCCAAAATTTATTAAATTTGCCCCAGAAAGGGGCAGCACAGGTTCTTCCTGCCTGCAGGTCAGAGGGAGCTCTTCATTTCAGGTCTTAGGGACATCACCTCCTGGTGTTTTCAGCATGCTGCTTGGTGGCTTCTTGTTACACTGGCCCAAGGGTGTTGATACCCCCTCTGCTCTCATCCTCGTGAAGGTCTGGGGGGCTGCTCAAAGCCGTGGCTTTCCCCACTTCCCTGAAAAGTCAGCCTTGTCCTCTGAGGGAAGAGTAAATGGAAAGCACGTTGTGTTCTCAAGAGTCCATAATGCCAGCAGCCCCCGGAAACACGAGTGTCATTCTCCTGTGCTCACAAGTGCCACGCAGGGCAGCAGGGCAGTTTCTGTAAACTGCAGGCTCTCGGGGCCATGCTTCAACACTGTGACATCTTGGAATGTGGATTTGGGATTTCCTTAGACAGAAGAGGGCATGAAAATCAAGAGCTTCAGGAGAGAGAACATGTCCTGTTTCCCTCACTTCCTGGCCTACATCAAGGCGCCCCCTCTGGAGGGCATCTCAGAGATCAGAAAGTGTCCCGGGAGAGCAGAGCAGACAACAATGGGAGCGGACTTCTGCCCCCTCGCTGCCTCCTCCACCAGCTACGTGCTCCATTTCTCCCTCACAAAGGGGAAGCTGCTCCTCTGGCCTTGGTGGTTATGGATGAGACAGAACTGGCAGATGCACTGCAGGTGTGCATCTCTTTCAGTCCCGACTTCTTGTGCCTCTGGGTACCTTCTTCTGTGCACCCCGGTATCATTGGCTCCTTTGCTGTCTTCGGTCCTGAGCAGCTTCCTCTGCTCTTCCTCCCTGGTCTTCCTGACCTCTCTCCTTTGCCTTTCCTCCCAGCTTGTCTTTTGCTGACAGACCCCAATCCGGGTGGTCTTCAGTCTTCGGCCCCCAGCACCCTCTCCACACAGCTCTCCCAGAGTCTCCTCCTGCATCTCCAGCTTTTGTGTGCTGCCCCTGCAGTGTCACTCTCCCCGAGCAGGAGCTGCATCCCTCCCTGAGCTCTCACTCGGTGCATGGTGAGC
>PVKA01048160.1:0-13948 GCA_004027165.1 Ctenomys sociabilis
CCAGTTGAAAAACACTGGCTGAGCCGGGCGTGGTGGCGCAGGCCTGTAATCCCAGCACTAGGGAGGCTGAGGCAGGAGGATTGTTGTGAGTTCGAGACCAGCCTGAGCTACAAAGTGAGCTTAAGGCCAGCCTGAACTGCACAGTGAGACCCTGTCTCAAAAAGACAAAAAAAAAAAAAAAAAAAAAAAAAAAAGAAAAACACTGGCTGCAGGTGCTGGGTGAGGGAGGAACGAGCCCAACCCCACTTTGCCTGAGCATGTGCTGGCCTCACTGTGCCTAGGCCCAGGGCTGCCTTCCTTAGCCACTACCTAAATACTTACAGAGCACCCCATACAAAGCCCTGCCCTGTAGGGCTGGTTTGGTGGGGAGGGGTGGTGTGTCAGTGCATGATAGCCTGTCCCGTGGGGCATGACGTGGTATTTGTGCATCTCTAACAAAGCATGAGGGGAAGCATGTGCGAGGCAGGCCAGTCTGAGGAGGTCGAACCTCCTGGCCCTGACTGGGGCTCTGAGCTCAGTCCTCACTTGGTTCAGCTGGCCACAGAGCTGTGCAGCAGCAGCCCTGCTCTCAGGGAGGCCCCTGGCCTTTTTGCGAGTCTGGCTATTAGGCTCAGGATGCCTACTGTACTTTCTCTTGCATTTATTCTTGTAATCTATGTTTCAGTTTCCTCCTTTATAATTATAATGAGGAGCGGGTGGTTAATAAGAGTACATGTTTTGTGGGTTTTTTTTTTTTTTTTTTTTTTTTTTTTTTTTTTTTTTTTTTTTTTTTTTTTTTTTTTTTTTTTTTTTTTTTTTTCTTTTTGAGATAGTCTCCACTGTGCTGTTCAGAATGGCTTTGAGCTGACTTTGTAACTCAGGCTGATCTCAGACTTGCAACGATCCTCCTGCCTCAGCCTCCTGAGTGCTGGGATTACAGGCATGTGCCACCGTACCTGTCTTGTGTTTATTATAGAAGCCTCTTCCAGGCTCCCTGGAGGCATTTGGGGCTCCAGAGTTGTGTTCATGTGAGCAGAAAGTCTGTCTTTTCTACCTCTCCTAACACAGAACTCCGTACCGTGCTGCATCTTCCTTTTTCTGGGGGAGCTGCCTGGACCCCTCTAGGTCCTCACCCAGCCCTTCCTGTCTGTCTCAGCTGCAGAATCTAGCTGCATAACTGCTTCCTGCACAGTCTCGCCATCCCACAAGAACCCTGTGTGAAGCATGGCTGGTGTGCACTGGTGTGTCTAAGATGCCACCCTCTGGAAGGCGTGCTTTTATATAATACAATGAAATAGCAACACCCAGTTAAATGATGACAGACTGCCAGCTCTAAGATGTGACTGTGAAAAGATTATTAAAAAGTAGCAAGTCTTACCTGAGTAGTTGTTTTCTTGGTACTTTTTTTTTTTAAGTGTAATTAGACCTATATTTTGTAATTTTTTTGGTCTGTTTTGAAATTCTTTCCCCTCTTTTCCCAGTTACATTCATGAAGATATGTTTCCATACTGAATTTGTTTAGAAATTGAATGATTTTGTTAAAGGCACAATTAATCATACTGGTTGTCTCTGAGGAGACTTTAAAATAAAAAGAATTTAAAGCGGAAAAAAAATGTGACTGTGTTCACCAGTGTGAAGCATGGCAAAATGTGCAGTTGGGAATGGAACCGAACTGTTGGGAATCGAAGTGATCCTGATGCCCAGGGATAGTCCTAGGCAGAGGGCAGGGCTGGGCTCAGGCTCGTAGGCACAGTCTCTGCACATATGCCCTGGGGTTCATGGGCAGGGCCCTCCGTACCTGGCTGCAAGGGCGGTTCTGAAGGGTGGGTATGGAGGGCTCGGCAGCTCTCCCTTCTTGGCGCCTGACAAAACTGGCTGCACTCACTTCGGCTTACTTCAATCACCAGGGTTTGGGAGGTTGCCTACTTACTCGCTCTTTGAACTGTCTCATTCTTAGCGAATGTTTTCTTTTTCCCACTAGTCCCACAAGCACAGTACACAGGCCCTCGCATACATTGGGTTGAATTGCCTACAGTTGCTATCTGGTAGGTGTGCAGTGAGGGGATATAGGCAGTCATTTAGCCTAGGTGTTTTTTTGTCAGTGTTATTTTCCTTTTTTGTCTCTGGTCATTTCCACTTACTAGAAAGAAAGAAAGTTTGCAAGTATTGAAAAAAATGCTTCTCCAGCAGCTTGAAACACTGCTCTGCCTGTGTATGCACAGGTCATGTCCAGCAGAGGCTGTGCCTCTCTAGGGAGTCCTGCCCACCAGCTCTGGCTTCGTAGGAATCTCAGTTGCTTTGGCTCTTACATGCTGTCTTGGTTACTTTTCTGTCCTTGCTGGGACAAAATACTGGATGCCCCAAATTAAGAAAGGAAAGGTTTATTTACCTCACAGTTTGTGGAGGTTTCAGTCCCTAATGCCTACGAAGCAGGATGGCATGGCAGAGGGTAGCAGTTCAAGGCAGCAGAGGATAGCAAAAGCAGCAAAAGGGGAGAGCAAGCCTCTTTTTTCTTCTCTTACATTGTAATAAGCAGGCTACCTGCTGTCAGCTGGTGTTGAGCTCACACCATCTCCCTGCCCTCCTCTTGCACTGGCTTCCAGTGTTTACAAAGTGAGGACTATGGCTAAGTCTTTAATTAAACTTTTAGACTTCTCAAGTTAACACAACACATCTACCCTTTACAGATGCTTTCACTGTTTTTCTTTACTAGACACCAGTGACTTGTAAACCTGAACTGGCCATTTGTTCCGGAGGCGTTTAGAGGAGCACTGGACCTCCTTCATGCAAGGCTTAGGGTCGTGGCTCTTTATCAAGAGCTTGTGAGCAAAAGCTTTGATTGTTTTAATGCTGTCCAGCTTCAAAGGGCTACTGGGTGATGAATGATCAATCTCATAGTCCATTTTTCCCCATCCAACAGAAGGCTTGGAAGTTGTCAGTTGGGCCCTATCTGCTCAACCTGGCTCAGGCATTGCTCCTGAAAGCCCTGGGAGGGTTTGGTGTCTGCTCTCCCATTATAGAAGGTGGGGCTGTGACTCCTCTGGGAGGTGACCTTCCGCTCTCCCAGCCCTGAGGCCAGGGACTCAAATGTGTACCCACACAGGGAGGAGTGGATGCGGGCCATCCAAATGGTTGCCAACAGCCTCAAGCAACGAGTCTCTGGTGAGGATTCCATGGACTACAAGTGTGGCTCCCCAAGTGACTCTTCCACGCCCGAGGAGATGGAAGTGGCAGTCAGCAAGGCACGGGCCAAAGTGGTGAGTGAGTACTGGGGCAGGTGGCGAGGGCCTAAGGCTGTGCCAGCTCTGTCTCCCTTGGTTCCATATAAAGTATGCAGGGCTTCATCCCCAAGACTGCACAGTGCCCTGTGGGGCAGGTGGTTGTCATGGGGCTGCTCTGTTCCATGGAACAAGGAAACACCCTGGATAGAACTTGTAGCTCTCTCCACATTGAGAACTCTCCCTCCAAGGCCTGTGCCTGGGAGAGCCTGGGCCTACATGCTGCCCAGGATGGTTGTGCCCAGAGCTCCCTCCCAAGGGATCCTCTGCCAGGGCAACAGCATCTTTGTTTTACTTCTTTCTTTGTTAAAACTTCCTCCCATGGGCCAAGTGCCAGCATGGACTGACCCTGCTCTCTCTCCACACCACAGACCATGAATGACTTTGATTATCTCAAACTCCTTGGCAAGGGCACCTTTGGCAAAGTCATCCTAGTGCGGGAAAAGGCCACAGGCCGCTACTATGCCATGAAGATCCTGCGGAAGGAAGTCATCATTGCCAAGGTGAGTGCTCTGAGGACAGCTATGCACTTGCTTTTTTGAAGCTTCCAGAAGAAAAAAGAATGAAAAAAAATCTAGTTTTAGATCTAATTGGCTTTTGTTTGTGATTCATGAGTTGGGGCAGACTCCATTCTGCACAATAGAGTGAAAGCTTCCACTGGACAGTGGCAGACAGTGGATTTTGTAAGGTGGCAGTAAGTGGGAAAAGGCTAATTGGTTTAACATCAGGTGATGTCAGGTTACCCTTTGTAGGAGTTAAAACAGAGGAGACTTCCTTATCATACTCAGGTAGACTGGACTTTGCTATTTACAGGAAAAACTTCTTTGTCTTAGGGTCTAGCTGTTTCTTTGTTTCCTTGGGATTATGTGGCATTTAGCATGAGTGACTCCATTTGGTTTGGTATGGTCTGCTTGGCCTTAGTGCAGCATACTCCAAAACAGTGACCTTCTATCTTGTTTGTTTGGGTGGTGCAGGGGGTATATATAAAAGGGCCTTGTGTATAAAAGCCATGTGTTTTCCCACCTAGCTCCTCTCCTGCCCTCATGATTTATTGGGAGGCCACAGTCTGATATGAGGCAGTACCCGGGAGCTCTTGCAGGCTGGAGCAGTGTCACCATAGCCTTCTGCCTTATTTTCCCTGTCTGCTAGGTCTTGTTCCTTTAGTCCCCCCCATCAGAGAAGGGGAGCCTCAGCCCAGTGAGGAATTGGCCCACATTTGAGTCCCAACTCCACCTCTAGCTGTGGAGAATGCAGGAGCCTCACACAGTAGGTGCTGTCAAGGCCTGAAGGAGGCCCCTTGTCATGATAAAAGACCTAGGAGGCTGTTGGAAGCGGGGTCATAAGTGGAACTATGATTTTGCCTTATTCGACAGATTTTGTAGTAGCACATTTCAGGCATTATATTTTTAAGAATAAAAATATAATGGGTTGCCATGTAACAGTGAGTCTATTAAAGCAATTCAGTCTTGTTTCATTAGCTCTGCCCTCCCCTTCCTTTTTTGGTTCTGTAGTATTTTATGGCATATTTTATTTTTCATTATTTATTTTTTATATATTTGATACAGGTTCTCACTATGTAGCTCTAACTTGTAGTAATCCTTCTGTTTTCAGCCTCTCCAGCACTGGGATTGCAGGCATGAACCGCCACACCCAGACTTGGTGGCCTGCTCATTGCGCCTGGGAGCAGGGCTGGCACAGCGTTGTCAGGGATTGAACCCTGGTCCCTGCGCTTGCCTAAGCATACAAACTTTTTAAAATGTGCCTTAGTGGATGAAGACTTTTAAAAATATGCAGCATTGTGATCATATCCAACAAAATAAACTTAGTCCCTGATATAATTGGTCTAACCAGGCCTTGTAAGCCTCAGTACACTGATATTTTGGGCCACATCATTCTTTACCGAGGAAGGGGGGTATCCTTTCCATTCTAAGAGGTTTAGCAGCACCTGCCAGTTATGCTAATAAAAAATGACTTTAGACATGCCCAAAGCAGAGTCACATCCATGTGGCTAAGGTGTAGAAGCTCTCCCAGTGAGCCTACTCTTGGGCTTGTGTTCAAGATGCCCAGGGGTTTGTAAGGCAGGAATATCCCCCATCTTCACCCTACCCCCAGGTCTCTGCTCAGTAGAGCTGGAGTGGGGCCTGAGAATTTGCATTTCTGCAAGTTCCCATGCTGTGTTGCTGCGGCCCTTGTGAGGACCACACCCTGAGAGGTGCTGCTTCACTCTTCAGCCTTGATTAGACTCATTTCCTTCTTTGGGCAAGAATACTTTATAGCTGCTGATTCCCACATCCTCTGTGGCATCCCAGGGGTCTTATGATGTCTTCTTGTTCCTTTTGTGGGGCTGTATGATAAGACAGCCTTGAATCATTGTGACAGAATAACAGAGATAAACACCTTGTAAGGACAGAAGATTTGACTTGGAACTACAGAGATTCCAGGCCATGATGGCTTAGCTCCTTTACTTTGGACCTGTGTGGGCACAGAGCAGCATGGTGGGGTCCCAGTGACCTATGTTGCTTCTCTAAACCCTACCTCCTGGAAGTACCATCCCCCACCAGTAGCACCATGGGCTAGGGACCAAGCCACCAACACATGAACCTTTAGGTGTAGGAGGCACTTCCAGGTCTTCGTCTCTGTCCAAGAAACCAATATTTGTAATCCCCAAAGTTACATTATTGGAATTCCATCAAGTTGATTCCAATCTACTACTTTTAATGCAAACCATGGTGAAAATGGAGACACTTAATTATATTTTTAATCATCGGGGAGTCTAGGGACTGTAAGTCCAGCCATGAAGCTGGCCTTTCGGAACCAAGAGCTTGACCCAGGGCCTTGCCCGGTTTTTATTTAGTGGGGGGAGTGGCTCGAGGAGGATTGACTGAAAATTTTGAGAAGAAGGTGACCATTGTGAACTGAGCTAGATGGGAGGCCTACATTTACCTCCACCATATGCAGAGAGGATATGTAGAGAAAGTAATCTGTATCATAATTGCTTAAGGCCAATTGAAGGATAAACAGAAGTCCTAGCCAGCTCTGTACATAAATAGTCAGACTCAGTCAAAATGGAGACAGTCACTCTTCTTTCAAGGAGAGCTGCTCAGGTGGACCTCCATATTTAGGGATTAATCAGGATCCAGCTTCTATGTTACTGTTGGCCTGGGTTTAGGTGGCACAGCCCTCATTCTCCCATTGTAAAGTTCCCATTCACTTTTCACTTTGTGATTTTAAGCAAACCGCTGATTATCCTTATCTGGTTCTGTTCTGTCACGCTTTTTGCTTTTATAATGGAATTGCATTTCCCCAAGTTCTTGCTTGGCTGTCTTTGTAAAAACTGGTGGTGAGGCAGTTAGACATGGTGTTGCTCCCAGACACTCACTCACTCTCTGTCTGCAGGATGAAGTTGCTCACACAGTCACTGAAAGTCGGGTCCTCCAGAATACTAGGCACCCTTTCCTCACGGTGAGTTGCCCCCACCTTCTCAGGCAGTAAGGGGGCCTTCACTTCAGGCCCAAAGTGAAGGGGTTCAGGGAAAGAGCCCAAACCTGCTGCTGTAGAGTGTAGCCTTGTGTGTATTGGGTCCTGGCTTCCACATGTTGCCTGAACCAAGCGCTGGGGTGGTATAGTCTTCATAGACAGCAGCTTAATGTAGGCACCTAGGGATCAGAGAGATGGCCTAACAGGATGACTCTTGGAAAGTGTGGTTGCTCTCTCTGTGAGGAGTGCTTAGCCCAGTTCAGCTAAGTGGGAGGATGTTGCATGTTGATTTTAAAATACCAGAATGGCTAGGGATATAGTTCATTGGCACCAATGCCCAGTGCCTGCATGACAAACGAGGTCTTGAGTTTGATTCCCAGTACATACATACATACATACATACATACATACATACATACATAAATAAATAAAGATGATGATGATGATGATGATGATGATGATGTGTTATTATTGTGTCTCCTGTCAAGTTAGGCCCAGTAGTTTCTTCTTTGGAGGTATCTTTTGGATCATAGTCTCTATCAAGACTGGCAGCTGTTAGTTCAGTGACTAGATTAAGGATGACTGATGTGTTTTTTTTTTTTTAAACTGGGGATTGAACCCAGAGTCTTGTCCTGAACTATATCCTTGGCTTATTTATTTGTGAATGAATGAATGACTTGCTAGGTTGCCCAGCCTGGGCTCAAACCTGTGATCTTCTTGCCTGTGCCTTCCAAGTTGCTGGGAGTATAGGCATGTACTATATCTTTAGTTCAGTTGCTGTCCAGGTATTCTGTTAAGTCATAACATTTGTGCATATGAGATCTCACAAAGAACCTGAGAGACAGTCCAAGGTATTGTAGAGTTGTGACTGGGTTTCTCAGAGGATCTTGGAAGAATCCTCTGGGGATCTTCCTAGAGCATAGTTTGGGAATTATTATTATTTTTTTAAAGCTACTTTATTTTATGTATTATTATTATTATTATTATTTTTTTTTTTTTTTGCAGAACCAGGGATTAAACTCAGGCCCTTGTGCTTGCTAGGGAAGCACTTATTCCATTGAGTCATCTCCCTGGGTCCTAGTTTGGGAATAAACTACTGTCTATCCTGTCTTTAGAATCAGCTTCTAAACCATTATTATGTTCAGCTACAGCCACAGCACACGTGTGTGTGTGTGTGTGTGTGTGTGTGCGCGCGTGCACGCGCGTGCACGCATGCACACATGCACATATGCAAGGGATAATGTTTAGTATAACTTACTGTTAAGACAAGAGATGCTGTGGTGGCACATGCCTGTAATCCCAGCTGTTGGGAAGCTGAACGCAGGCAGATCACTACGAGCCCAATCTACATAGTAAGACCCTGTACAAAAATGCAAAAACAGAACAAAACAAGAAAAACAAGAGATACCATAGTTCTAGTTTCTCCCAGGCTGGGCGTAGGAGTCAAACCCATCTCTGAACTCCCACGGCTCCTGGGGGCTGGGGAATGGCATGTGAATCTGGGCAGAGCCCTCCTGTTCCCCACATCTGACCCCAGTGCCTCTTGCCCTCTCTCCACAGGCACTGAAGTATGCCTTCCAGACTCATGACCGCCTGTGCTTCGTGATGGAGTACGCCAATGGTGGGGAGGTGAGCTACAGCCCCCGGCCTGACTTTCTGCATCTTTGTCAGGGGTGGGAGGCTGCCTTGATGGAATGGCTGGAGGGAGGCTTAGTGAATAGCAAGGCCTCTTGCCCAGCTTTCTTCCACTGAGACTCAGGATGCTGTATGGCTCTTGGCCCACACAACTATTGAGTGAGCTGTTTAGGGGGTCTAAACCAAGTCCAGGAAGGCATGAGAGAGGCTTTGGGGATGGCTGGGTGACTGGACAGAAGGATGTTCTCTTTAGAGGTTCTGAGGAAAGCACCCAAGGGTTAAAGTCTACTGGCTCCACTCCCTATGTTTTCCCCTCCTTGTATTCATCAATGCCTTCCTCTCCCCTTGTCACCCAGTTGTCTCTCACCCCTTCTGCATGCAGATGGACTTAGTGGACTGGTTCATTGGTTTGCTTTGTCAGATTTGGTCCTATAGTTGAGTGTCCCTTGCTCATGACTTGTGTTTCTTCTTGCTTGCCTGATGCCACTCCCTCCTTCATCCGTCACTTCCTTCTGCGCTCTAGATCCTGTCATTGGTACCTGCTGACTGTTGTCACTCTTCATCCCCTGCTCTTTGTTTCTTCCTTCCTATGAGCTCAGTCACTGTTCTTTGCTTAGTCCTAGTGGCACCATGTCACAAGGGTGGCTATGGGGCCACACTCCCTTTGGGGCTGGGATCTGATCTCTCCCACCCTACCCTGCAGCTCTTCTTCCACCTATCCCGGGAGCGAGTCTTCACAGAAGACCGGGCCCGGTTTTATGGTGCAGAGATCGTCTCAGCTCTTGAGTACTTGCACTCAAGGGATGTGGTGTACCGTGATATCAAGGTGAGCAGGTGGCTGGGTGAGGGGCTACAAGCACATCACCCATGTGGGCTTTACACCGAGGAGTCAGCCTCATGGTTCTTTGGCGAGGGCTTTTTTGAATTCCTGTGAACAGTCCCAGCTATTGATGGACATGTGTGTTAGCTTAAGCATAGTTTAAAAAAATTTTTTTTTTGCAGAGTATTTTGAGATAGGGCCTACAGCTCTCTAGTGCAGGCTGCCCTGGGACTCGCAGTGCCCATTAGCTTGAGCCTCTCCAGTGCTGGGCTAAGGTGTGCATTCAGATTGTAGGAGCCCTTTGGAAATGGCAGTGCAGTGTCCTCCGAAGCAGAGCAGCTGCATTCACCTGAGCACATGTGCACACAGCTGAGGCAGTACCATTCACCCTGCCAGAGAAGGGGCCAGATGTGTGTGGGTCCTCCACATGAAGGGTGCCAGGCAGGAGAAAGAGAACAAGCCACAGCTACTCAGCAGTTGGACCTAGCTCCCAGGCTAGAGCAGATGGGGTAGATCCACTGTTGTCTGCAGATATTTATGTCAGTGTTAAAACTTAGGGAAGAAGGGCTGGGGATATGGCTCAGGGGTGGAGCACTTTGCCTGGCGTGTGTGAGGCCCTGGAGTCTATCCTAAGCATGACAAAGAAAAAAAAACCTGTAAAGCTGAGGTGGGAGATGTCTGATAACTAGGAGAGGGCACACAGAAGTTCCAGGGGTTTCCTGATATTATTTCTTGACCTAGTAGAAGTTACACAAAGGTTCCATACATTGTCTGTTTTATATTTTTCTTCTTTGCTGGTGTCTGTTTCATAAGTAAAAGAAAAATTTTTGGAATAACACACAAGAAAGATGATGCCTAAGTGGCACTAGACCTTAAAAAATTGCAGTCTTCCCTTAGTGGGAGGCCAGAACACGGGGTGATGTTAGGTTTGGACTTCCTGTGAGCCCAAAGGGTGAATGCTTAACTCTAATCGTGTGTATATTCCCTTGCATACACTGTGGCTGTCCTATCCCTAGGGGAGTTAATGCCCAAGTGCCCCTGGCATAACAACTGACACCTCAAGCCACAACCTCGTAGTGACCAGGGCTGGGTGACAGGAAGCCCTGGAAGTACATGAGTCTCAAATTGACTTTTCCTATAGCTGGAAAACCTCATGCTGGACAAAGATGGCCACATCAAGATTACTGACTTCGGCCTATGCAAAGAAGGCATCAGTGATGGGGCCACCATGAAAACCTTCTGTGGAACCCCAGAATACCTGGCACCTGAGGTGACTGGGGCTAAGGGGCGCAGAAACCTGTAAGCCAAGGTGGAGGGCCCCTTGGGCCATCTGTGGCAGAGCCATGACCTCCCCTCTACCCTGCTGCCCTGGTGTGAGGCTGCCCACTCACTGCCCCTACCCCACAGGTCCTGGAGGACAATGACTATGGCCGTGCGGTAGACTGGTGGGGACTGGGTGTGGTCATGTACGAGATGATGTGCGGCCGTCTGCCCTTCTACAACCAGGACCATGAGCGCCTCTTCGAGCTCATCCTTATGGAGGAGATCCGCTTCCCGCGTACACTTGGCCCTGAGGCCAAGTCCCTGCTGGCTGGATTGCTGAAGAAAGACCCCAAACAGAGGTGAGGGCTGGTGTCTACCGCCCTCTGCTGCCACTGCCCCTCAGCCTGGAGGCAGTAGTGTCCACAGGAATACTCCTGTGGGCTCACAGTATGTGTTGTCACCTGTGAAGCCTCTGAAGGTGGCACTTGGAAGGCACCTTCATGCTCTGGGCCAGTCTTTTGACACTGCCTGTGCTGGTGATTTATGGAGACATTGAGGAATGGGCAGTGCAGTCCCTGGCCTAGGGGTACTAAGTTGTATGTAGCTGAGCCAGGATACAAATCAGTCATTTTCTAGTCCTGTGCTCAGGGCTGGGACAGGCTGCAAGTCCATATGGGACCTGACTAGTGTCTCCCTACTGTGACCCTGGGCCTGGGAGTTCTCTTGAGCTCTTTTCTCCACTGAAGTGGTAGTTTTCAGTCAGGACAGAGCCTTGAGGCAGTGAGGGCCTGCATGTCTCAGGCTCTCGCCTGCCACATGGAAGCTCAGTGCCCTGGCTGCTATGCGGTTGGGTGCTGATGGTTGTCTCTGCCCAGGCTTGGTGGGGGGCCCAGTGACGCCAAGGAGGTCATGGAGCACAGATTCTTCCTGAGCATCAACTGGCAGGATGTGGTACAGAAGAAGGTGAGTCCTCTCCCCTGCCCCAGAAGGAGCCCCGAGGCCTGACATGGGCCAGCTGGCTTGGGGCCTGCCCTCAAGGTCCCTGAATATGTGTCCCTGTTCTCTAGCTGCTGCCACCATTCAAGCCTCAGGTCACTTCTGAGGTCGACACAAGGTACTTTGATGACGAATTCACCGCCCAGTCCATCACAATCACACCCCCAGACCGCTGTGAGTTTGGGCCTCTGGGCCTGGCAGGTGGGGCGGGTGGGTCCAGACTCCTGGGAGGACTCTGGCAGGCCATTCTTTCTTCACCTGGAGTTTGTCCTAAGATCTTCGTATAGGGCCACTTATTGTTGGTCCTCTCTAGGCCTGGAGGGTCAGTAAATGCATTATAGATCATGGATAGACTCTGGCAGGAGATGCCAATTGTTGGGAGAGATTGATTTTTTGAATCTTCTGCTGTCTGTGTTTACTGTGAACCCCCCTGGCTGGACTAGAGATGGCAGTGACCATGGCGGTGACTGAGCTGGCCCTGGGCCCCGCCCTAGGGGAGCCACCAGTAGTACAGCTTGGAAACTGACCCAGAGTGGTCAGGATGTGTAGGATGGAAGGACCCTGGGGCAGAGCAGAGGGAGGTGCCTGGAATAGGCTGTCATCTGGGGTGCATCCCTGGGGGTGCATGTGGTGGGGAGAGCTTGGCAGTGGAGGAACAGCTTTCAAGGGGAGTGGAGGGTTTAGGGAGGTAAGAGGGCATGAGGGTCAGCCTTTTGAAAAAGGATCTCTGGGGTTACCAGGGGAATGAGGACTTTTTTTCCTTCTCTGAAGTTACATCCTGGCCCTTTATTTTTGAGACAGGATCTTATTAAGTCACCAAATTGCCCACTCTGGAATTGAACTCGCTGCCTTCTGTCCTCAGCCTCTCATAGAGAGATATTTATTTTTCTTATTTTGTTTTTAAATACATTTTTTATTGGTAATACAGATAAACATTCATCACTGTATGTGTACCCCTGCATGATATATCTTCTTTCATTTTGCCTTTCCTCTCCCCTCCCTTCAGTCCCTCTTATTTACAAATTGTGTTCCCATTTTTTTTTTCTTGTCTCTTCCTTCCTTTCTTCTCCCCCTCATTCTCCTCATTTGAACATTTTCTTGGAGGGCTGCAATCATAGGCATGTGCCACCATGCCTGGCCAGGGGATCCTTCACTTAGGGAGCCATGGAAGGGTTTGGGGCAAAGGGATAGGACTGCACCCAGGCATGAGAGAGTCCTCTGGCTCCATGTGGAAGGAAGGTAGAGTGCAGTGAGTGGGCCAGGTGGGGCACTCAGCTGGAAAGGTCTAAGCAGAGAAGGAAGAGAGATGAAGGGGTGGGGCTGCCACTAGGGGTGGCTCCTTGTAGAGAGAGCTTGCTGAGCTTCCTGTCCATTCTCGAAGAAGCCCTGGTTGGCTGGGGGTTTGACCTGTGGTCCCACTGAGCCTTCCAAGGGGTGCCCCTGGCCGCCTGCAGGCCACTCACCCGGATCCACCTCCACCTGACCCCACAGATGACAGCCTGGGCTCCCTGGAGCTGGACCAGCGGACGCACTTCCCCCAGTTCTCCTACTCGGCCAGCATCCGCGAGTGAGCCGCCACTGTTGCCAGAGGACACACCAGTGGACATGGTCCACCACCTGGGTGGCTTTTTTAAGAAAACCTTTTTATTTTGCCTTTTTGGTTTGTGTTCCCATCCCTCCCTCCAGTTCCCAGTATCTCCTTCAGTCCTTGGCTGCCCTATCCTGCACCCCTATAGCCATCCCCACCACCTCCCTCTGTGCCCAGACCAGTGCTGGAGGACTGTCCACCTCCTGCCCTGATGGCTGCTGGGAGGACAGCGCGCTTCAGGTCTTTCTTTCATCAACACCAGCCCTAGAGAGCGCAGAGCTTAGGGGCTGGCTTGGATTTCTGGCTGAGTGTTCACAGGTGCTGCCTGTGCTGCTCCCCTGGAGAGGCTGCTTCCAGATGGACACAGGAGATGATGCTTATGTCCTGGGTCTGGCTCAAGGGCCTTTCCCCTCCCAGTGCCACCCCATGGGGCAAAAAAGCAATAATGTCCAAGGACAGGCAGGGGGCCTTTGAAAGGTATGGGACCAAGGGTTGGGACTCCTTGGACCTGTGGTAGGGAACTAGGAAGGGGAGGCCACTCTCCTCCCCCAGCTGCTCTCCTGACTTGTGGATAAAGTGGGAGCCACTTTTGGGGTCAGTCTGCCTGCCCCACCCCCAGCCCCGTGCCTTACTAGGGCTTCCGTCCAGCAGGCCTTCCAGCAGGCCTTCCCCCGCTGGACCCTAAACCTGGCCCAGCCCCTTAGGAGCTAGGATTGCTCCTCCTTTCTGCCTGCGGCAGAGAGGTGCCAGCCTCAGCTGTTACACATCTCTCACAGAGACAGTATTGGGCCCAGTGGACTCCGGTTGAGGAGGGAGTGGGGTGGGCGTCTCTGGTACATACTGGGGTGTGAGAGCCTCTGCAAACAGGGTTTCAGGCTCCCTCACCGCCTCCCTGTCTCCAGGGCCCACGTT
>PVKA01048161.1:0-13945 GCA_004027165.1 Ctenomys sociabilis
CCAGAGGCAGGCGTCGCCCGTCAGGGGAACCGAGGGGACAAGGGGTGGGAGGCGTGGAGGGCTTCCTGGCGCCGGGCCCAGGATGGACGTGGCCGACCCGCAACCGCCGGGCCTGTTCCCCGAGGGTGAGCTGATCGCCGTGGGTATGGACACCTTCATCCACCGCATCGACTCCACGGAGGTCATCTACCAGCCGCGCCGTAAGCGCGCCAAGCTCATCGGGAAGTACCTGATGGGCGACCTGCTGGGCGAGGGCTCCTATGGCAAGGTGAAGGAGGTGCTCGACTCTGAGACGCTGTGCCGCAGGGCCGTCAAGATCCTCAAGAAGAAGAAGCTTCGGCGCATCCCCAATGGCGAGGCCAACGTGAAAAAGTGAGTGCGGGTTTAGAGTCGAGCCTAGTGCTCGCTCGCTTGCTCGCACGCTTCCTTCCTTCCCTCCCTCTCTCCTTCCTTCCTTCCTTCCTTTTTTTTACTTCCTTCTTTTCTCTCATTCCCCTTCCTCTTCTTTCTCCTTTCCCTTTTGTCTTTCTTACTCCTCACTTGTTTTCATTCCTCCTTTCCTTTGCCCTTTTTCCTTCCAGTTTTCTTCCTTCTGAGTTTTTCCTTTTTTTTTTCCTGCCTGCTTTTTTGTTCCTCTTTTTCCTCCCCCCATTTTCTTTCATTACTTCCTCTTTCTGTCTTTCCCTCTTGTTTTCTACCATTCCTTTCTTTGAATTCCGTCTTTCCTTTGGCTTCCTGCTCTCCTTCCTAAACTCTTTTTCTTCCTCCTTTATTTCTTCTCTCTTTCCTTTACTTTTTCCTTCTTTTTCTTCCATCTACCTCTTGTTTTCCTCTCTTCTTCCTAAAGATCGAGCTGACAGCTGGTGTGTGGCCCTCCCAGCCAAGGACAGTGTATCAGGGCATGTGCAGGAGGACTTTCCCTAAGTCGGGGTGCCCTCCCTGTGTACTCTCGGAGGAAGGGACTACCCCTTTCCTGCTCTTTGGCCGTCATGCTACAGCCTGTGTTGGGGCCCTGTGAGTTGGTCCACTGCAGCCTTAGCAGGTTTTGTGCGCAGTGTGTGGCCATTATCAGGGCAGGGGAGGTGGGGTTTGTTTATGTTGTCCAAGGGGAATCCTGTAGCTGCCAAAAATAATTGTTTGCTCCAGCTTATCGGCTGGTAGGAGGAAAACATGGCCTCTTGTTCCTGCATAGCTTGGGAGGCTGGGATACCCTCCTTTGGCTTGGGTGGCCCTGCCCGGGCTTGCTGTACTGGCCCCAACTGGCCTTGCATTTCCACAGATTTCTTGGGGCACTGCTGTCCCAAGTGCCCCTGCACCAAAATCCCCCTGCCCGTAGTTGATACCTCCTTATCATTCACCCAACTCCTGTGCCTCCCTGTCCTGACTTCTGAAACTTCACTCCCACCCCACCCCCATTTCCAAGAAGGGACCTTATCTACTGGACCAGACTGCAGGACTGGAGGGGACTCCCTATAAGGTGGACAGTGACCTTGGAGACAGTTCTGGTCCCAGAGGCCCCCTGGGCTCTGCTCCTTTTACCCAGCTTGCCTAGCCTATGAGCTGTGACAGGGCCTATGATATCCCTGAAGCCTGAAGCCCAGAAAGCCAGGTAACAGGTGCAAAAGCTAAGGCTTTTGGGAGTCAAGAGTGGCTGGGTTGAAATGGGACCAACAGAGAAGGTGGCCAGATTCCATGAGGTGCCTAGCACAGGGGTACCTTATTAGAAGCTGGGATCAGGTGTCCTGGGGGCCAGGCCCTGGGACTGCCTCCCCCAACTCTAGGCTTATCCTGGCTTGAATGCAGCTTCTGGTCATTTCTTTAAATCAGAAGTGTGTGAGGATGAATCTGACTCATGGCTGCCAGTTTGATTTCTGTGTGTTATGTTCCCTGACCTTCACCAGAGTGTAGGGTAGTGTGGACACTGAGCGTAGGGGGCTCCATATACAGGTGGTGCCTAGGGAAGAGCTGTCTGTGTCCTGAATGCCCCAGGCAACATGGTTTTCCTTTTCCTCCTAGCTGACCTCTTACTCCCCTGACATTGGCTTCAGGATCTCACTCATATCCCTGACCCTTTGCTGCCTCTCTTCATCTGGAGGGAGGTGGCCTTCCTCTAGAAACGGTTTGCCTTGTACCCCAGGGTCTTTGTACTCTCCTGCTGCAGTTGGTGATTGTCACCATTGGCAGACCAGCGGCTTCTAAAGTCTTATCCAACTAGAAGTGCCTGCTGTGGTTGTTGTCTGTATATCTGTCAGTCCATTCGTTCCCCCATCCTGACTACCTTGGGTTCCTGGTGCCAGGAAGAAGCTGTCCAACTGTCTGTTACAGGGTCTTGAGTTGCAAACCAAATCACTGTAGAAGCCTTGTAGTATGGTGAGGAGGTGTCAAGTGGGCAAGGGTAGAGGTGTGGCCCGTGACTGGTCAGAGTGCTTTGTGGATGATCAGGACCCCTGGTCTAGATGCCAAGTCTCAAGTCTTTTTTTTTTATTTTAATTTTTTTTTTTTTTTTTTTTTTTGGCAGAACTGGAGTTTGAACTCAGGCCCTTGCGCTTGCCAGGGAAGCACTTATTCAATTTTTATATGTTTGCAGTGTGTAGTGATCACATTCATCATGGGGAGTTGGTACACATGTACAACCTGTCTGGGTTCCGAGTAATACCCTGTGGCGTGTGGGCAACAGCAGGGCATTCTGACTGGTGGCCAGTCCCTGGCTGTTGGGTGGTCAGTGCGGACTCCAAGAACTTATGTCAGCAGCCCAAGGAAAGCAGTAGAGACAGGCTGGAGCTGTACAAGGACCCTAGGTGACACTGTCAGGATGGGTGAGGAAACTAAGGTAGAAGTGAAGCAGTAGGTAGAACCTGGACTGGGCTTTGAGTTGGGGTCCTCTGATGTCTTTTTGTAGCTTATGACCCAGCCAGGTTCCACCTATGGGTGCAATAAGTCCCTACTGCTGTTGGCCCCAGCTTGTGGGGGGAGGCAGCTGATCTTTGGGGAGACATGAAAGCCCCAGTATCTTTTGTGCAACCCCACCTCTGCAGTGAGTGAGTGACCTGTCCTGTAGGGGTCACATAGCAATGTGAGGCCAGAGGGGACTGAAGTGAGGTTGCCACTTGCTGGTCTCTAACAAGAAGAGGTGTCCAGCTCCCTAGCCAGCCTCACTGCCAGCTGGCTATGGGGCAAAAGGCCCCTTTGTTTGTGCCGAGTTTAATAAACTCACTCAATCTGTTTCTCTCATAGTGGAGTATCCAGAAGCTTCCCAACAAGCCTCCTGAATCCTGTCCTCCAGGCTGTGTGAAAGCTTTTTTTCTTAGAGTGCAGTGTTGTGGACATTGGCAGGGTAGCGGGTGAGGGAATGGGCTGAGCCAACTGGTGTCCTTCTTTCCCTTCCCAGGAAGCCCCCAGGCCTGATGCCAAAGAAAGTCATGCGTTCTTCTTAAGAAACAGGAGTGTTCCTAAGACATTAAAAAGTTAAAAATAAGTCACTGAGTTTTTTTGGTTGAACCGGGGATTGAACTCAGGCCCTTGTATTTGCCAGGGAAGTGCTTATTCTACTGAGCCATCATTTCCCTGGCCCGTGCTAAAGTATCTTGTCAATTAGGGCTCAAGAGAGGGAACACCTCCAAACTAGGGATGGAGGTATTTTATGTGGTTAGCCGTTTTTTTTATTTATTTATTTTTTATTTTGAGGCAGTATCACTGATTCTCTTTTAAGTTCCTTGCACTGGCCTTGAACTTGCTGTAATCACTCTGCCTCGGCGTTCTGAATGGCTGGGATAATAAGTGTGCCACTTTCTGAGTTGTGGGTCTGCAGGGATGACAGCATCATTTCTTGCTCCTAGATTCTCTCCATGTGTTTCTGGCCCATCAGGCCTGTCTGAGGTTTCTCTGTTTCTGCAGGTTACATATTGCCCTCATGGTATTGTCAGGTGGTAAGGTGCAAACCAGCCACATAGAACTGGGGCTACAGGTTGAGGGGGTCACGTGTACTGAGCTGCCCTGGGACAGCTCATGGAGCACTTGGCCCATGGTGGCCTGTGGCTCAGCCTCTGTCCTCCTCCATCTGGGGTGAGGCAGCATGTGCTGTGACCATGTCCTTTCTGCTGGAGGTTTGCCAGGCTGCTTGGGAAGGGGACATGTGGCACTGTGCTCAGCTGTCCCCCGAGAGCCTTGTGTGGTAAGACAGCAGAAGCTGTACCTTGCCCTGTACCAGAATCTCCTCCGTCTGTCACCACTGCTGGGGCCTAAGTGGTGCTGGTAGTTACTGAGGGCCCACTGGAGCTGTATGTGAGGGACAGGAGGTATGCTGTCACCCTAGGGGTGACTGATAGATACTTGGATCCTGATGGGAAATAGTTTGGATTTTAGCAAGTTGGGAATCAGAGTACTGGACATTGTCGGCTCTCATCCGTAGCAGACAAAATGTTCCTAATGGACTTGACAAGACCCTGGCTTTTTTTTTGCAGGATCAGGGATTGAACTCAGGCCCTTGCACTTGCCAGGGAAGCACTTAGTCCACTGAGCTGTCTCTCCAGCCCCAAGACCCTGGCATTTGTGGGGGCCCTGTGTTGGGAAGAATTTCATTGGGAGGCTGAGGCTGGCTAGTGCCAGAGGTGGCCTTGGTGAGGCACCTTTGCTGGCACTGTGGGCTCCTAAGTGTACTGGGCCTTGCCTGTGTGGCTGCCTCTCAGTGGGCCAGGAGCTTGGGGCTGGAGCTGTTTACATTGCTGGGAAGGCGGATGGGGCAGGGCTGGCTTGTGCTGGACTTGGGTACTTGTGCTGAGCATTGGTGGGGAGCCAGGCCAAAGGTTCCTCAGCTCCTTGTGCCCTGAACTGGACTGTGTCTTTTTACTTTATAGCATTATTGATATGTAGTTCACATATTGAGTTAGTCTTTCGTCTTTTTTTTAAATAAAGGCAGGGTTTTGCTGTACAGTTCGGGATGGCCTTGAACTCACTTTCAGCCTAGACTGGCTTCCATTTTGCCTGATCCTCCTGCCTCAGCCTCCTGAGTGCTGAGATTACAGTGTGCATCATCACACTTGGCATGGTTTGTATTTTTAAGACAGGCTCTCCAAGGTGTATTCTAGGCTGGCCTTGAACCCACTGACAGCCACTGTATACCCTAGGCTGGTCTAAAACTCAGGGGGCTCAGCCTCCCAAGTGCTAGGGTTACAACCACACACCATCACACCCAGCTGAAGTTTATCTTTAAAATCACACAGCAGTAGCATTTACTGCATTGACAGATTTGTATAACTGTCCCCTCTAATTCCAGAGGGGTTACATAACATCACCCATCACTCTGAAATAACCCCCACCCCTTTGGTCTTTCTATGTAATTCAGGCTGACCTTGAACTCACTTTGTAGCACCCAGGCTGGGCTCATACTTGCAGTGATGCTCCAGCCTCAGCCGCCTGCTGGGATTATAGGTATGTGCCACCATACTCAGCTTGAGAACCTTTGTTTATTCATTCATTGATTTGCGATGCTAGAGATTGAACCCTGGGGTGCTCTACCACTGAGCTATCCCCACACCTTTTTGTTTTGAGACAAGTTTTATTAAGTTGCCCAGGCAGGACTCCCAGTTTACAATCTCCTGCCTCAGTCTTCCTATTGCTGGCATTATAGGTATGTGGCATATTGACTGCGATCTTACTTGTGCTGTGCTGGGGTGGGAGCCAGGGCCCAGGGCCTTCCTGAGGCTTCAGCAGCACCTGAACAACACTGCTGCCTCTGGAAGTCCCCTCTACTGGGCTGTGGAAGAGAAGTGTCCCAGATTGTAGTGCCGCCCAGTTGGCTTCCCATGTAGTTCGTGTCCAGGTTGATTCTAAAGCAGCTACTTTTCTTTGCTGTGTGAGTGTGGATGTTTTTATGATCCTCCTTCCAGTTTCTTTGCTGGTTGATCAGCAAGGCAACCATTCTGCCTGGGCAGGGCCTGCTCAGGGCAGGTCCCCAAGAGAGGCTTCCAGCGGGAGGTGTGGTGGACCCGGGGGCACCACTTCCTCCATTCAGAAGCACTTCCCACTTATCCACCCAGCCCTTAGCTTCTTTTTCTCTTTTTTTTTTTCTTGGCTAGGGAATTAATATCTATAGGAAACACTGAAAATAGGGCGTCTAGGCTGGGGAGATAGCTCAGCAACCTACCTGGCAAGTGCAAGGTCCTGAGTTCAATCCCTGATACTTACCCTGTGCTGCCCCAGAACTCAGCGAACACTACTGGCTCCAAAACTAGGTATGGTGGCACATGCCTATAATTTCAGCACTGGGGAGGCTGAGACAAGAGGATCACTACAAGTCTGAACAGGAGACCTCGTAACAAATAAATAAATTTAAAAAAGAAAAAATAGGGCAGCTGACACCTATCTTTACTGCCACTGCCAGGGTGACCAGCTGGGTGTCACATGTCAATCCTTGCAAGGTTGAGACCAGTGGGAGCCTAGTCCTCATCACCTGCCACGCTGGGGGCTAGTCTTCTTGCCTGCAGGTACTCCCAGCTCCCAGCTTCTGTTAAGAGTGGGCAGTTGACCCATTCTTTTCCTGGTAGTGTGATTTGTATATTTTTATGGGATCTTTTGGTCCTATTTTTAATCACACAAACAGTATAGCACACCCAAACTGACATCCCACATAGAGCAGAAGGGTCCTTTTTGTTTGTTTGTTTTGGTGGTACCGGGGATTGAACTCATGACCCTGCACTTGCTAGGCAAGTGCTTAATCAATTGAGCTATCTCCCCAGCCCATGGGTCCTTTTTTAGTAGTGTATTAGAAAAAGTGAAGAGCACTTTTAGGAAACAAATTCTTCTTGGGAATTCTTGTGGGTTTTTTTTTGGCAGAACCGGGGATTGAACTCAGGCCCTTATGCTTGCCAAGGAAGCACTTACTCCACTGAGCTATCTCCCCGGCCCTGGAATTCTTGTTGATTTGCATGTTTTGATGAAAATGTCAGTGACCTAAAAACACTGAAACCAGGCATGGTGGCACAGGCTTGTAATCCCAGCTATTAGGTTGAGCCTGGTGGATCATAAACTCAGGACCAGCCCACCTAAGCAGCTTAGCACTTGTTTGAAAATAAAAAGGGCAAGGTTTGTGGCCCAGTGGTAGTCTTACCTCATGTATGGGAGGCTCTGGGTTCCATTTCCACCAAAGAAAAAAGCCACAAACTCTAAATACTGGGAACTTCATCTCGTAGGTTTTTTCCTTGCTTGGTTTTATTGCACCGTATCGGAGTGGCACATCTTCAGGCTCTGACAGTTGTCCAGGCTGTGCCCTATCACCAGCCTAGTCTTCTGGGTCTTTACTGATCATCAGGTGATTTCATCTGTGTATCTTCCTGAGGCAAGTGCAACCCATATTCCTTAAGAGTTTTCTAGGAGATATATTTTTCAATTCAAAACCTCCATCTTAAAAACAAAACAAAATAACTATCTTTAAAAAAAAGTTCTAGCCAGATTTGGTGGCCCTCAGGAGGCTGAGACAGGAAGATCAATGTGAGTCTGAGGCCATCCTGAGCTAAAGTAAATTCAAAGCCAGCCCAAACTGCATAGAGAATCTTTGCCTCAAAGGTGGGGGCGGGGGACACGGGACGGTAAGATAGCTCAGTGGGCTAAACGCTTGCTTAGGCAAGTGCAGGGATTGGGGTTGGGTTTCAATTCCCGGAACCATGTGCTGCACTGGGCCCAGTCTTTGAGCTTGCTGAAGCCTGCATGTTTGTAATCCCAGCCCTGGGGAGGCTGAAGACAGGAGTATCACTCCCGAGTTGTGTAGTGTAGCAAGTACATAAAAAAGAAAGAAAAGAGAAAGTTTTCTGCCACTTTTTCTCGGCCTGGAGTCTCTATGGGAGAGTTTTAGATGGAAAGTGCACGTGTGCCTCCTCTTGTATCTTCAGGACTGAAGTAGGTCATACAGTCTGTCTGTTTCTCCTATTGTTAGACAATTGCCATTTTATTTTGGTCTAAAAGATTTTTTGGGGAGACCAGGGAGTTGGCTCTAGTAGAATAAGCACTTCCCTGCCAAGCACAAAGGCCTGAGTTCAATTCTGGTTCCATTTTTGGTGGATTTATTTTATTTATATATATATATATATATATATATATATATATATGTATATGTATATATATATACCAAGACTTGAACTCAGGACCTCGAGCTTGTCCCTGAGCTATATCCCCAGCCCTAAAAGTTTTTTAGAAAGGTGGATGTGGTGGTGCACATTCTAATCCTAGCCCACTCTCTGGGAAGCTGAGGCAGGAAGATCGTAAGTTTGATACTAGCCTGGACATTTTTGCTTAGGGTTTGTTTGTTTATTTATTTATTTATTTATTTATTTGGAGGGCTAGGGATTGAGCTCGGTGTGAAGATCTTAGGGTACATCATCTCCAGTATCCTGGGGATAGAACCTAATGTCTCTCATACGCTAGGCAAGTACTTTGCTATTGAGGGACTCTCTCACACACACACTGCCTGTGTATATTTTCTTTTTTAAGGTTTTTTTTTTTTTTTGGGTGCAGGTCTCACTATGCAGCCCACATTCATAGTGATCTTCCTGCTTTTTGCCTCCCTAGTGCTGGGATTATACGCACACGCCACCATGCCTGGACTGCATCACGGGCTCAGCACACCCGAAGACGGGCCCGGCGCGGAATGCGGAACCAGGGATCAAACCCTGGTCCCTGCGCTTACCTAAGCAAGTGCTTAGTTTGCTGAGCTATACCGCTGGCCCTTGCCTGTGTATATTTTCTTAAAGAAAATACTTTAGTAACATCAAACAGGAATGTGCTGTTGTTTGTCTATAGGGGAAAGAGTCCTGTCATTTGGCTTGGGTTGGAATTCATTGGTGTGACTTTCTCTTGGAAAGAATGAGTATTTGGTGATGGAACCCAACCCTAGTTCCTAGAGGCACAGATGCAGGGTCTTGGTAGCACAGACCTAAGGGGTTAGGAACCTGAGTTGACTTTATGGGGATCCACTTCCGGTCTCTTGGCTTTGGGCACTTTGCCCTGCTGGGGTTGTGGGGTGGGTGCTGATCTTTGTGGTACATTGGATTTCCTGAAGCAATAGCCAGCTTATGTTTAGGGCCTCTTCCAATGTCAGCGGTATGTGCTATTTCAGTAGGGTTCGAAGTCTCAGAAAGCAAGCTTATGGAGTGAGGTTTACCAAAGATAATGGGGCACCAGGAGACATTGGGGGAGGTTCCCTAACCAAGCTACACACTGCCTGGTGAGGTGCTCCCTAAGTGCAAGCTTCTCACTGCTTTGGGTTGTTTTTTTTTTGTTGTTGTTGCTTGATTTTTTTTTTTTTTTTTTTTTTTTTGACTGAGAATTGAACTCAGGGTCTTGAATTTGCCAGACAGGCATGTGCTACTGCTGAGCTGCATCCCTGACACATTCCTTTTTTTTTTTTTTTTTTTTTTTAAAGACAAGGTCTTTCATTGTATTTCCGGCTGGTCTTAAGCTATGTACCCAGGCTGGTACTGAGCTCACAGCAATCCTCCTGCCTCATCCTCTCAAGTACTGGGATTACAGGCGTTGTACCACAGCACTCTAGCTGTTGTGCAGTGTTAGCTTGGAAGGTGGTGGTATGTGCTGGGAGAAAGAGCTGACTCACAGTGCTCCTGGGGTGCTTGGAAGGTGTTAAGTTCTCCTTGCATCTGGAATGCCTATGAGGAGCTAGGGTCCACGTGGCCTCTGGGTTGCCTTAGAAAAGCAGGTGCTGCACTTGAGACACCTGAGAGGCATAGGTTCTGCACCTGGGACACCTGTGAGGAGCCAGGTTCTCATTGCACCTGGGTCATCTGAAAAGAATAGGCTCTGCACCTGAGACATCTGTGAGGAACCAGGTTCTCATTGTACCTGGGACACCTGAGAGGCATAGGCTCTGCACCTGGGACACCTCTGAGGTGCTGGCCTTGTACTTGGGATGCTGCTGAGGCTGCAGCTTCTCATTGCATCTGGGACATCTGTGAGATGCAAGGGAAAGTAGGGATTGGCCTATTGGCTTGGCTGTCCCCTAGAGAAGAGTGCCTACTCAGGACAGCTCCTGCCAGCCTGGCTTTGTTCTGGACACTACTCAAGCAGAGGGAAGCAGGTGTTGCCTAACATTGCCTGCATTGGTGTCACTGTGAGCCAGAAATGGAATGGGACCTGCAGAGAGCAGCCAGGGACATGGCTGGGTGCCGGGGGTGGTGTGTGTTGATAGCCTAGAGTCAGGCTGCTGGGGGAGTTCAGGCAAATGACAGGTGTGATGATGGAGGAGCTTAGAAGTAGCAGGTGTGGCCTAGGATGTGTGCTGAAAGCACTGTGTGTGACTGGGTGCTGGCTAGGGTATGGGAGCCAGCAGCAAACAGTAGGTCAGTCAGGTTGTCCCAGGCAGGTGAAAGTTCCTGGGGAGATGCTGCCCCTAGGGGACATTGGGTAGAGTCTGTGCACATTGGTGATGGTCGAGTGTGGAGGTGCGTCTGGCACACAGTGAGTAGGGCTCGGAGATGCTATCTTAGCATTTTGAGGTGCCTAAGATGCTGCACCTAACCCCAGTCCAGGACCTGGATTGCTGAGGGGGCCCCTACATAAATTATTTGGGAAAGTTTGAATTGTCTTAATACTCTCTGTGTACTGCAGAACACACTCTTACTGGAGCAGGTGATATGATCGGGGGTCCCAGCTTCTGGCACTGACCCCTCTGCTGCAGCGTCCCAGGACTTCAGGCTGCATCTAGGGGTTGGTAACTGCCATGTTGGGAGACTAGGGCCAGAATCTGTTCTCCACATGTATGTAGACTGTGGCATCTTTGGTAGATGGGTGGAGACCGCTGCTGGTCTGTGTCCTGGCATTGAGTGGCTTCTGCTTTTCTCCATGTGTAGGATTTTTGTTTTGTTTTGTTTTGAGACAGGGTCTGACTATGCAGTTTAGGCTGACCTTGAGGTCACTTTGTAGTGTAGCCCAGGCTGATCTCGAACTTTCGATAATCTTCCTACCTTAGCTTTCTGATTACAGGTGCCACCATTCCTGGCTCCTTGGGGCTTTTGTTTGGTTTTGAGGCAGGGTCTTAATTCAAACTGGCTTTGAGCTCACTGTGTAGCATAGTTTGACCTCACAGTTATCCTCTTTCCTTAGCCTCCCAAGTGGTAGGATTATAAGCTTGTGCCACTGCTTGTCACTCCCAGTAGTGTTCAAGGCTGTACTGGACTAATCACCTGGGGTGCTTTCCAGCCTCCCCTTGTGGCTGAGATTAGTGTGAGAACATGGGGTAGGTATGGAGACTGTCTTTGCTGCTGTGCTTGGACAGGCTAGTGAGGGCTCCTGGTAGGTGAGAGAGAGCTACTAGTGGGCCAGGGGTCTTGAGATCAACCTCTTATCACCAAGGAAGTAGGAACTTGGGGAGTGGGATGGGTTGGGCAGGAGTTCCCTGGGTCATCCTCACTGATCAAGAGTCTCCTATCCCAGGAAGGAATGTTTCTTCTGTGTTTGCACCTGGGTTGACCAACTCTTGGTGAACTTAGGACCCTGCACTTGCTAAGAAGGTGCTTATTCTACTGAGCTATCTCCCTGGCTTGACCAACTCTTGGGGCCCCAGTGTCTGAGACTCAGTCACTGTAGCCCCTGATATCCCTGGCTAGTGCCATGTCCTGGCCTGGGTTCTTCTGAAGCAGATAGCACTGGAGCCCTAGGAGCCGGTGCCTATGGCCAGGAACCAGGCTTTCTTGCCTCTGAGGTAAAGGAACTTCAATAACCTCTGACCTGAGGTTGGCTCAGGGCGGTCCTGTCTGAGAATACATCTTATCTGTGCTCTGCATTCTCTTGAGGTAGAGGCACAGCACATTTAGCCACCAAAGGTGTCCTCTTTGGTGGAGAAGGTCAGAGCCATATGAATGAAGCCTTAGGGGACAGAGGATAGATTGAGCCTTTGCTCTTGAAGCCTCTGGGACCATTCAGTACTGTCCTGAGGAGGCAGAATCACTATGTCCATTTTGGTCCTGCATGTACCCCATGAGGATCTGGGTACTTGCCAGACCATGGACTCAGGCCACAGCCAGCTCTATAAATAACCTTGCAGGCCCTACCGGGAACTGGAGCCACCCATGTGCTTACAGGCTGCACAAAATAGTGCAAGCTGGGCTAGCAGAGCAGCCCCAGGTCTATTCCTAGGGCTCTAACACCCAAACCCTCCTCCCTCCTTTTCTTCCAGCACCTCCCAGGCTCCCTGCCCCTCCCCTGCATCCAGCACTGCCCAGAGCATCCCCTCTATCTTTGACTGTGGCCAGCCCAGGTAGCATTGTAGGGACCACAGTGTGATGTACTGGAGTGGTAATGGCCTCCTACGCCCAGCTCTGAGTGTTGTGCTATTGGACTCCCTACTAAGAACTTTTTTTTTTTTTTTTAAGAAGAGCTTTTATGATGATACATACCTGTAATCCCAGCACTTGGGAGGCTGAAGCAGGAGGATCATTGTGAATTTGAGGCCAGTCTAGGCTCCATAGTAAGAACCTCTCTCAGAAGCCCTCATCACCCTCAAAAGAAAGAACCTTTATTTGAAATAAAATTATGCCCATTGACCCTGTGGTTCAGTGGCATTTGGTACACCCACAGTCTGTGACTGCCACCTTGACTTGCTTCCAGAACATTCCATCATCCCAGAGGAAGCCTTTGGCATCCATGAGTCTGCTTCCTGTCTCTGTATTTGCCTGTCGTAGGCATTTCCTGTCTAGCAAACCCCACACTGTGTTCTTGTCTGTGTCTGGTCTCTCACTGAGCACACCATCCTCAAGGTCTCTCCACTGTGGCAAGTGTCATGGCCTACTTCTTTCCTGGCTAAGTGATGTTCTATTGTGGGAATGGACCGCACAATGTGTCCCGTCTGCTGATGAGCATGGGGCAGGCCTACCCTGGCTGCAGGGCAGCCTGCAGATGTTGGATCACTTGTACTCTTTTTAGGGTGCCTGTGCCTAACCCTGCGGGTGGGAGGGCTCCTGCTAGTCAGTCCTTTTTGGGGAAGTGAAGCATTTGGAAAAGGTTGTCAGGCTATGCCTGGCCTCAGGGCACTGGCCTGGGTAAGGTACAAGGAGCAAGTGGATGTGGCTATGCATCTGTCCCAGTAAGATTTACCTAGGGTGCTGCAGATTGGGGCCTTTGGGATACTAGGGGAAGGCCCTTGGGTGGTAGGAGAAGACTCTTGAGGGCCTGACGTTGTTCTTGCACACAGTAGATGCTGGATCTGCACTGCTATTGTGGTGGCTGCACAAAATAGTTATTTTGGGGTTAAAAAGTTTTAACAGCTGAGTGTGGTTGTGGATCCCTATAATTCCAGCACTACGAGGCTGAGGCAGGAGGATTCCTGAGTTTAGAGCCAGCCTGGGCTACGTACTGAGTTCAAAGTCGGACTACTCCAAAAAACAATTACCCAGGAACCAGGGAGATAGCTTAGTGGCATAAATACCTGCCTGGTGAGCGTAAGGTCCAGAATTCCATCCTTGCTACAAAAAACAAAGTTTTGGGCTGGTGAGATAGCTCAGCAGACTAAGTGCCTGCTTAGGCAAGCACAGGGACTGGAGTTCGATGCCCAGCACCACATCCCACACTGGCCCTGCCTCTGAGTGCACTGAGCTGGCCACTGGAGACTGAAGACCAGGTATGGTGGTACACCCCTGTAATCTCAGCGCTAGGGAGGCTGAAAACAGGAGGATCACTCTGAGTCTCAGCTGCATAGTGAGACCCTGTACCAAATACATAAGCCAAAAAACAAAACAAAACAAAACAGTTCTGATAAGCTGGGGTGACAGAATATTTTAGAATTGGATATTGGTATTGGTTGCACAATTGGAGTATATTAGAAACTATTTTTTTTTAGATACATTTTAGTACAGGGTCTGTTAGGTCTCACTGCACAGATTGGACTCATAGTGAACCTCTTTTTTTTTTCAGCCTCCCAATCCCTGGGATTACAGGCACTAGCCAC
>PVKA01048162.1:0-13950 GCA_004027165.1 Ctenomys sociabilis
CCTCCTTCCCTCCCTTGCCCCCTCTTTCCTCTCTCCTGCCTCCCTCCTTCCTCCCCACTTCCCTTCCTCTCCTTTCCTCCTTTAACTGAGAGGATGTGGTACTATTTGTCGGATGCACTGTTCTTGCCCTACACTTATAAGACCACCTTTTTCTGGATTCTACTCTGTGATAATCAACTCACTTGCAAATATCTGTCATGATTACTCAACTTTCCATGAAATTTCTCCTTCATTTTAGGAAAATTCTATCTTACTCCCTACCTCAGGAATCTCAGATAGTCACAGTTGCAGTCCCATTTCTTTAATGCCCTAATTGTTTCCGTTCCCTTGTCCTTTGCCTTGCAGTATATGTGACTCCCTTCAGCTTGCCCTATGTCACTTTCTTCTCCCCTCCAGTTAGTGTTAGTTCTGCGGGTGCCTTTCCACCCTGTCTTCTTTCTATTCTCTCATGATCTGTTTAATGTCTTTGTTAAAAGTACGGCATTTGCTTTTCTATTTTAGCACACTGCCTTGCACAATAGATTTTTATGTGGCCTTCACTCACCTTGTTCCCTTTTACTTTATATGGTTACCGTATTTTTTTTTTCATTTATTTGTGTTTGGGGAGCAGGTCTACCTGAACCCCTCTGTGCTCATGTGACTCTTCTTCCATGATAGCAGGGAAAAATCACTGCCATTTTTAGGGGGGTGGGGAGGACTGGGACTGGATCAGAAGAGGGTCACAACTGGTCATCCCAGGAGATAACAAAAGCACGGTAAAACTCCACTTGTAGGGACCACTCACCTGAACAACAGCACACCTTTAATTTTAAAGTGAATGTGTACCAACAGGTCTCCTGGGAGCTGCCCCCAAAACAACGCCTGCTCAGACTCAAGCTACCAGACACCTCCCAGCCTCCTCCCCTCCTGCCAGCACCATGCAGCCCTAGGGCAGGCACAAGCTCTGAAAGGACATTATTTATCCAGGTGGGACAATAAATTCTCCCAGAAATGCAAGACACACTTAGCACAGCGTAAGCATTGACATACATCTTCCCAGCAAACAGTTTTCTAAACATGACACCATTGATATGGGCTGGAAAATGACTGTCTAGGCGTGGAAGAAGTGTTTTCCAGCAAGGATTGTTAGGAACTCAGCAAATAAGGAAAATGCTGCCTTGTCTTAGACTCAGTGCTACGGAAGGAAAAGGTAGGTTTGGTTTTTAAAGAAAATGTCTACTTTGTAAGAGGACATAACACAACAGTTAAAAATGACATGATTAACCAGTAATAAATAATAACCTCAACCATTGCCATCACCGTCTATATTCTATAAACACAACAAAAAAAGCTCTGGCACTTGTTAACTGTTTTGACCAAAAGGCTAGCTTTTTATGCTGTGAAAATTTTGAAAGATTTATATATTTTTTCTTTTTTGTTCTTTGTATTTTAGGGAAGGGCCTACAAGGTGTTCAGGGTCTCACTACTAGATCGGACTCATAGTGATCCGCCTATTTACAGCCTCCCAAGAGCTGGGATTACAGGTGTGCACCACCTTGCCCAGTCTCAATCACTGTCTCAGCATGCCCCAGGGGCGGGGCTGGCATGTCAGGCCTGGGGGTTGAACCCAGGTCCCTGTGCCTGCTTGCAGGCTCTTCAATCTGCTCAGCTATTTGGTCAGCCTGAAAGATTTATAATTTAAAATGAAATTTTTAAATGATGCCCATCAAACCAAGGAGACTGTCAGCAATCTTTGATTACTGTTTCCCTTTGTTTTGGTACTGACATTACAGGAATCATGACAGAGCTCAGATCGCTGCAGTACATTCCTATGCTTTAGAATGTCCTCTCAAATAAAATGAAGTTTGCAATACAAAGCTCCACACTATCCCTAGAGAAATTATATATATAACGTTCTAATAATATTGATTTGATAATATCTAGTTATATTAAAATTAGTAAGCCACTCTGCCTGTGTCAGGATGAGCTTTATTCATACACAGCAGATCTCAAAATGTGATCACTTTCAAGCAGCTCTATTCGTGTTTAACTTTAATTTAATACCCATAAGGCTGGATTATGCTATATAATGTTAAGTAACAGAATCATCCCACCGAGGTATCAAAACATTATTATTTACTAATAGGGCACACTCAACTCATAATATATAATGCCGGGCGTGGTGGCGCAGGCCTGTAATCCCAGCACTTGGGAGGCTGAGGCAGGAGGATTGTTATGAGTTCGAGATCAGCCTGAGCTACAAAGTGAGCTTAAGGCCAGCCTGAACTGCATAGTGAGACCCTGTCCCAAAAAGACAAAAAAAAAAAAAAAAAAAAAAAAACACATAAGATATACTAATGACTAATGACCCTGTAATATCCCTTCCCTATATTCATGGCTTAGAAATCAAATTGTGCGCACGCGCACCTGTGTGTGCTACAGTCATCTTATCACAGAGTCCCCAGGCTTCAAGCATTACCACAAGGCAAGCCAGAGCCAGGCTTACCCTCGTAAAATATGAAGCAGCTGCTTGATGCCTCCCCAAACGCGAATCTCCACGCTGGTCTCGGGGTCCTCGCAAACCTGGACCAGAATCCAGACGACACTCCAGAGCAGCTTCAGGTGGTCCGAGTGCAGCAGACTGAGCAGGACAGGTATCCCCTCGTAGAGCTTCACCTGCTCTTTCACCTGGGGCTCGGCGCAGAGGAGACGCAGCAGCTCTGCCGTGAGTCTGGACGGAAAGAGGGGGCAGACTGGGAGAATTACAGAGCCACGACTAGTGACTTCGCGCTCGGGGCTCGTGCTGGGGCTGCCACGATCGCGAGGGACTTAACTCGAGCAATGTACAAGTCATCACACAACACCTTTTTCATCACAAACCCAAACCAAATATTTTCAGTCTTGCTGGTCATACCATGTCCATCATAACTACTTAGCTATGCCAAGATATCGTGACAACAACTCAGACAATACAAAAAAAAAAAAAAATGAAGGGGCAGGGCCAGTGAGATAGCTCAGCGGACTAAGCCTAGGCAAGCAAGCACAGGGACCAGGGTTCAATCCCCAGCACCACATGCCACACGGGCACTGCCCCGGGGCCTGCTGAGCCAGTCACCCAGACCAGGCATGGTGACACACACCTGTAATCCCAGCACTGGGAAGGCTGAAAACAGAAGGATCATTATAAGTCTGAACTGTGTAGAGAGACTTAGTACCAAACACATAAATAAATAGAAATTTTTAAAAAATTAAATTTTTTAAAAATTTTTGAAATTTAAAAAAAATTTCAAAAATGAAGAGGCGTATGGTGTCACAATAAAATTGTATTTACAAAACAAGCAATAGGCATATGTAGCCTGCAGGGTGTAGTTTGCTGAGCATTCTTTTAAATATTATATCTTTATTGGCCTAGCTAGAAACCTACTGGCCAGCAAGCAGGTAAGGTATACAAACTGTGTGACTTGTATGTCCTCAAAGAAACAGAATATAAACAGCTTTATCCTAGTCTTCAGAAACTTTTGTGCGTGGTTATAAAATAAGACAAAGAAAATGTCAAAAAGAAAACTCTACAGTGCGGGAAAATTATGCACAAAGTCTTCAGTGATACGTGGAAAATAAAATTCTTAAATGATGGTGAGTATACAAGGTTCAGCTGAACCATGAAACACTGTGATTACAGAGATTTCATGGAATCAGCCTTTGTCCTCCGATCTCACCTCCATGTGCTGTCCCAGGACAGTGTCATCCACTCGCATGGTTACAAGCACTTCCCACCCCCTGGCTTCATGATCTAGCCCAGGCACTGCTCGTAGCCTTCGGAAGTTACAGCTACATAGGTATTCTATAAAGGCTCATGTGCGCTATGTCTAAATTCTACACTATCTTTCTCTCAAATATGTTCTTTCTCTTGTAACCCCACTTGGACCCGGGATACCACAACCTTTCACAAGCCAGGACGTTAGGAGTCACGCACACTTCCTTCAGCGTCTTGCCACTGCCTATCAAGGGCCCTTTGGGTGTCCTGCTTTCTGAGCCACCATGGAGAGGAATTCTCCTATGAGGCCCACAACTCCCCCAGCTGCTCTTCCCCTCCCTGTGCTCCTTGATGTGTGGGAGCTCCAGGCCCTCTTATCCAGTGGCCTGTTTCTCTTACTGCTTTATAATTCCTTTCCCTCAACAAATTCTGCCTGTTCATCCCATATTCAATTTGTTTTCTCTAAAAACGTGTGTTCCTTGGTAAACTGTAACTCTTTGCAATCTCAAACTTTCTGCATCCGAGATTTTTTCTATCAGTGAACACCAATGCGTGGCTTGATTCCTGCCTACCCCACCTCCACATATAGAGCTAGAGAATAGCGTCACAAAAAATGTGATCGTTCTCAAAAATCTTTTCTGGTAGTCCCAACAGGGTCATGTTAACATCTGTGTCTTTATTTAACACACAAACCCCATCGTGATCTGGACAAACTTGTCCTATCGGCTCCTCCATAAAGCATGGAAAAGAATAGTTGCTGTGTAGACAAATGAGCAGACACACAGAATTGCCTGGAGCACGGCCTGGCATGTACAAACCACTGATCAAAACCTAGCTCTATTTTTTATTTATTATTATTATTTTTTTTTTTTTTTTTTTTTTTTTTTTTGTCTTTTTGAGACAGGGTCTCACTATGCAGTTCAGGCTGGCCTTAAGCTCACTTTGTAGCTCAGGCTGGTCTCGAACTCACAACAATCCTGCTGCCTCAGCCTCCCGAGTGCTGGGATTACAGGCCTGCGCCACCATGCCCGGCTTATTTTTTATTTATTATTGAATATCTCTCAGAGCTTTTTGGCACTTTCCCTCTTTCAGACCAGCTAGACCCAACATGCACACTCCTCTGGATTACACTCTGTCTCCATTTGCTCTCTCACTCTGCCTAGATACAGTTTCTGTCCTTCAGAAGACCAGCAGGCTTCATCACTCACACCAGGAGGTCTGTGCTCAGGGTTCCAGGTACCTTGTGCATCCATATAGCTAAGCACTACAGCGAAATCTGTGATTCTTCTGTCTGTTCCCACCCCTGCGTGGTGTATATGTATGCTATTCATCCTTGGTTTTCTAATACCTGGGGCAGCATCTAGCCCCTTTTTCAGTGGATAGTTCAAATAACCAATATGTAAATATATACACCATTGTCTATATATAACACTGTTGCAAAGGAGTAAATCAGTTTTAAAGAGGAATGGAAAAAATGTCTACGAATTAAGTTTCAGGACTTTATTGCTTAGGAACTGTATCATCTGTCTTGGCTCTTTAGAAAACCATTGCTCAACTCAGTATCAAATGATGTCCACTGCAAATGTTTTTAAATATAACCAAGTAATAATGATCTGGATATGGTAATCCCTTAAGCAATATGCAGCTCAAGTAAAGACAACTCATTTTACTAGACATTCTGTCCTAAGGTATAACAAGTGATCCCCAAACAAGTTAATCAGCATCTTCCTTAACTCATCCTAAGTAACAACAGGCTTAGCAACCTAATGACGTAGTCTACACATAGTCAAAAAGTAGATCCACCTTTGAGTTTCTTTCTCACATAAAGTATGTAAGTAAACTAAATAAACACATCAAACAAAGCATAGAGTTCATTTATTGTAAGAGTATATAACTGCATTCTAAGCACAGGTCTAGAATTAATGCAGGACTAAAAATAAATCAGTAAACTTCTTTGTGCCAGTATAAGCTAAAACAGAAAAGAACTCATACACTAACTCATGATATTCAGTTAACATTGTAAATCCTATAACATGATAATACTAAGCATTTACACATGGAGCATAAGACATTATCTTGTTCAATTTTAGCAACCCTACCTTTTGGAAAGCAAATCATATTCATGCAAAATCATCAACAGATTTTCTACAATGCTGAGTTCACTTATCTTCTCCCTACATTGTGGACTATAAATTTTAAAATATTAGTAAGTATTAAAAATATAATTTTACTACATTAATTTCATATTAAAGGAGAGACCAAACAAAATGAACTGCATGTTGTGCAGAGAAAACAAAACAACGACCTACTCATTGGCATAAAATATATTTAAAGCATTTTGATTTAAACTAATGCCACCCATGGGAGAACAGGTTTTCTAAAGAAACTTTTAAGGTCAAAAGTGTTTGAAAATGTTCCGGGGGTTGAAGCAAATACACAGCTAAGAATGAGGAGGAAAGGTCAGGGAGATTTCACTGGGAGAGAAATATGATGATATTGAAAGCAGAAGTAACTGAGGGTTAAGTGAAAAGATATGGTAAATAAATCGGGAAGAAGAGGAGAATTTTAAGCAGTTATTTGCCTTTCCAGCATAAGTCTTAAAATGACACTTTCCACTCATGATCCTCTTGAGCACATTTCTTCAGGCTTATTTGTCTGCAAATTTTCACTGGGAAGGTAACAAAACAGCTGGTCTATATTTCACCCCTTTATCTAAGTTGTAATAGGAGAACTGAGACGTGCATTTACATATACCTACCTTTCTGCTAGGCTGGCGAGGGCCAGAAGGGTACCCAAAAGGACATTAGTGTCTCGAGCACTGAGTAAGTTTACTAGCGTCTGAAAAACAGAGGGAAAACTTTAATTCCATAAGTACTATAATCTTCTTTGTGCACCATTATATAGGGTATAATGCTTCCTCCAAAAATACAGAAGTTTATAGCCTTTTAGAGGCTTTTATTCATTTTTAAAGATGTGCGTGCTTACTTATGCAGGAACTATGTACAATTTAATAGCTGTTGGCTTGTTTCCTTCTTAGTGCTACTGTCTAAAATTTCTTCATGCCATCAAACATGTTTTTATAAGCATAATTTTTATTAAATAGGATCAAATTATTTCTTATGTTAAAGATGAGAAGGGGATCTGAAGAAGGAGGGAGACAGCAGGACAGAAGAAAAGGGTAAAGATGATCAGGACATGACATGCATACATGCCAGCCCCCCAAGATGAATGTGACTGTTACATGTTGCAAACAGACTAATAAAGAACAGTTTTATCAATCGCATCAAATTATGTATCATACGATGGCTTTACTTGGAGAATATTCAATTATATCAAGCCTTATAGTGAGTCTTCTGTTTTTTATTTTGTAGTCCATGCAGAAGGTTAATCTTAGAGAAAATTTAGATGAACACCCAAAATTCCCAGTTATTTCCAGGGGGCAGGTGTCCTTCTCTTTGTTGCCACCCAGCACATGGGAGGCTGAGGCAGGAGAATCATTGCAAATCCAAGGCCGGCCTGAGCTATGCAGGGAGTAGCCCAGAATATATAAGGGCAGAACTGCATAGCAAGACCCTGTCTCAAAAAAAAACAAAAACAAAGAGTACAACCCCAAGCAGATTCTAAGTCAGAGTTGAAATCTAGCTAGAATGATTTTTGTTTTGCTCCCATTATGTAAACATCACCCATCATGATTCCTTTCTTTTAAAAAATGATGTTATGAAGCTATTGCTAATTTTTAAAAGAATAAAAAATGGTTTAAAAAACATTAGAAATGATACAGAATTTCACTAAACAAAATTATAGGAATTCAATAATGGTTAGTATACTGCATATTGTTGTCTTCAAATTAGTTGTTTAGATTATCAGATACAAGTATGCAAAATTGGTAAAAAAAAAATTAAAAAGAAAAAAATTAAGCATTAACTGTTCCTTTTAATAGAACAAGCACCACTATTTTTCTGAAGATTTCCTCTTATGTTTCCTTTACTTTTCTTATCTGTCTTCTAATATAGTTCCCAACCACATCATTTTCATATTTTTGCCATGTTTACTTAACACCTTAATACTAATTGAAAAACTTTCTACACTCCTCTCCTAGACCATTGATGGAGAACCTTTCAGAAATTTCAGTGACATAAATGATCTGCTACAGCACGCCATAGGTTCACCTCCACTGCTCTAGGCTAGAGCCCCATGCATTGATGCAGGTAACCCTGTTCCAGTAGACTGGGCAAGCAGCTTCCTAGGACCTGAGTATTCGATAGGTCACTAGCAGTTGGCTCTAGGCAGCTAACATCTAAACAGCTTTGTTATAATGAAAGTTTAATCTGTTTTGATTAAACCTACATTTATTCAAGTTGAAGTATATATTTGATTCACATACTACTCCATCTTATTAAAAGGTTATAACATGAAATTGCCTACATGCAACCAATTTTGAGCTACAAGCAATGGCACTTTCCTATGGTTCAACCTAACATGACCCTATAAGTCATGTGGAATTTATTTATAAGTACACACATACATTCTATGTATTGCTTAACATTTATTTAGGTATAAACACACCCTTAGAGTCAATTGAGATACAGCCAGAGTTTGTCAAGCAACATTTAAATGAAACCATAAACTTAGTTCATATTACATGGCATGGAAAAAAAATCATTTCAGAAAACCCTTTATTTACTTACTGATATCCACTCCCTAGTCTGGTAAAGAATATAAAAAGGTTGATGGAAAGACCCAACTTCCGGCTGGGTCGGCAAGCCTGAGTGTCACAACTATGTACAGTGGGACCCAAAGGTTCTGAACCAGATGTGGAAAGCCCTGCGCTCCAGAGCCCCACGCAGCTACAATACTCATGCACTCATAGGCAGCCAACTCACCTTGTGGGCTCCACTCATGGTGACCCATTCTCTTTGGTCTTTGACAGCAGCAAGTTTTTGAAAAATATCTGCAAAGGAGGGCAGAGATGAGGAGCTCAAATGAAGTAGTGCTCAGAGAAGCGGGATCTGCAATACTGATGCACCAGCAGGCAGAGGGCAAGGGAGACACACCCAAAAGCAGCAGTGAGAGGCAGGGCAGGCCCACTCACCCCTCAGGCTGGGCTAACACTGGGTTTATAGTACTACTATGATGTGGAAATATGGAAGTATCAAAAACAGCAAACCTCTCTTTCCACTTAAAAGTTGAAGAAGCTTCTTGACATGGTCACAAGTTCAAAGCAAGGCCTGTTCTCCAGAAATCCTCCTCCAAAGGGATTTCAACTTAGGAAGAGGAGAGGAGGCCAGAGAATGGGATACATGTGGCAAGCTTTGTGAGCCAGGGAAACAGTCATCCCACAGCAGCAGCCTGAGGCTTAGGGCTTGCCACAGACTCCTGACCCAGCGACTGACAATCAGGGCACTAGTGCACTGCCCTGGAAACAAACGTGGATAGCAAGTCTGCTAGCCAATGGGAAACAGGTGGCGTCATTCCAGTCCCCATGGGTCCCAAGAGAAAATATCAAGTGTCTAGGGAGCCCCTCACACACAGAGACATGTGCGTATGTCTGTACACAGTATTTGCATGTTACTATCTTCAGGTAAGACTCTCTTTTTCCTTTTCCTAATACTTAAAGTCTTTCCTTCTTTTTAATTTTTTGACTGATTTTGCATGTGGTAATCTGAACAAGGAAAAATGTTTGAAGACAACAATGTGAAAATAACAATTATTGTTGTATTCCGTCATCTTGTTTAGTGAAATTCTGTATGTTTTTTTAAAAAATATTTTTTATTTTTTTAAAAAAAATTTAAAAGCCGTAATTTTTTGTTAAATTTTGGATACAGTCTCACTAGTTTGTCTAGTCTAGGTTCAACCCTGCAGCCCTCCTGCCTTAGCCTACCTGAGTGCTACGGTTACGGGGTAAGCCACCACACCTTGCTTCCTTTTCTTTTTTTCATATTTTGAATTTTTCTATGTTCCAAATTCTATAAGGTAGGTGTTATTATTAACCAAATAGTATAGGTGAAATTGAAGCCTCTCATACTAACAGGAAAAAAAAGAGGCAAAAATACTTCTCCCCATCAAAATGTTTCATGGAAGCCTCTTTTATCTGAAATACATTGTCCTTCCGAGCTAAGAGCTGGGAGAGGAACATATTCTGATGTGTGTTCTGCCCCTGCACCTGAAGACAGGCATGGATTTTCAACACCCTCTCTATGAACAGAAACATTCAGAAGCGTTCATGGTGCCTTTTCCTGTCACTGAAACACCATAGTGCTTATTCAAGCAAGTGCCCAAAGCTGGTCTTGGCCCTGGGGCCAGGCTTACACGTCATGTTGACCAGCTTGTCCACACTGTGCTGCTCTTCGCCACAGCCCAGGTACTCATTGGCCACGATGTCCATGTACTGCTCCAAGAACGGAAAGGACAATTAGAAAAGGAAATGAAAACCCACAAGAAAGTAAGGCACAAGGTTGCGCAGTTCCTAAAATGGGCTCTAGGTGGCACGACAGATTCATCAATTATTAGCGCTCCTGGGCCAGTTGCACTGGAGGGCAAAGGGTGGTAGGGGGAGCCCTGGAATTAAGAGCAGGATTGCGCAAAGGTTGTACAAACACTGGGAAGTGCTCAAAGGACCTGTAACTGAATAAATCTGTGGAGTAATTTAATAATACAATGCAAAATATATAAGACATAAGACGGAATTTTAATTCTTTCATTTTATCCTTCCCTAGAGTTTTTATAGCATTGCACAAGTATTTTTGTTAGCCTTACTTTTTATAATATACAAAAGTGTGCCTAGCCATCATAAAGGTAAATATCAGTAAAATTAAAATGGAGTCGTAAGTCCTCACTGACAATAATAAATATAATAAGAAATATAATAAATCAGACAGACTCAAAATTTATGACAGTATAAAGGAAGAAAAAGTGGATAAGAACACTTTTATAACATAGTCTTATGAAAGATTGTTTCACTAAATGAGATAAGCTTCCAGACAATTATGATTCTTAAAAACAAAACTTAAGTATGAATCAATTCTTAGGAAAGAGAACAAAATAAAATAGGTTTAAACTGTAATTAAACTCAGGCTTCCACTAATAACTCAGGATGAGTCTACAGGATCCTAGGTTTGCCACCTTAAGCATTCTCTACTATAGGTTTTAGGAGAGCAAGATGTTGCAACTGAAGGATGTGTATTTTTGTATTAATAAAGCCCGGTCCCTGCTGTGCTCAACATATATATTCATCTGATTACTGTCCCTTGGAAAAATAATGAAGTTAAGAGCATTCCTTACTTCATTTGTTCATTAATATTTTCACAGCAGAATAGGGATTTGTATGTGAAAATGTTTTAACCATCTTCCTAACTATTTCTCCTATCATATGGAATCTAGTTCTGAGGACTTTACTTGTCGGCAACGCCTATTCCTTGTCTTTACTAACTACAGACGTGGGACTTTTCCATTTCTGAAAAGTAAAATCCTGCCAACAAAATGCCATGGGCCCTTCCCCACTCTGCGAGTATCACGCTTCAGGCCCGCCCCTGTTCCCTGCACCAGCACCCACCCCACAAGCACCATACCACACAAGTCATTGTGTGCCCACACTCATTCCATCCTTGCCCTTGGGCACAGAACACGGAGACACAAGCAGCCACCACACAGCAGATCTTACCTGAGCCAGGTTTTCGATCCCGCCCAAATGATGGAGTATCTCCTAGGAAAGTAAAAACAGTGGAATACAGTAAGGGTTGAAGGCGGAGGGGAGGCACAATTCGCACGCAGCTCGCTGTACTAGGTGACAGACTTAGAACTACTTCCTGCAACCTGGCTGCCAAGCTCAAGGTCCTGAGTTTGATCCCTAGTACCACCAAAAAGAAAAGATAAAATAAAATAAAAATGAAAGAACTACTTCCTGCAGTTCCACATTCTAGCATAAATGAGGAGATTTTAGTGCTGGTCATGCACTCATTTACGATAAACTAGTAAGAAACACAAAGTCACATTGAGAGGAAGATAACAATTACATGTTCAGTACCCTGCGTACTGATTCTTTTGTCATTAAGTGTTAGATTGGGAATAGGTGCTAGACACCACTTCATTCAACCCTCTGTATCACACTTAAGAAGAACTAGGGCTCAGCAACATAAATCATTTTCCCTAGAGCATCACCAGCCTCCCATACCTCACTCTGGGTCTCTATCGGGTGTGTTCCATGAATGGACAGTGCCCCAATTACCCTCTGCACCCTCCTCACACTTACTCAGTCACATTCAGAATGGCACCAAGGTACCCAGCTCATTTGCATGTCCAGGAAATGTTGTAAAGCACAGCTCTAATAAGCTACACATTTTCTAACAATTATTCACAATGGTATTATGAAATCCGTGCTCCACACAAATGTGAGGATCACCTTCCCTCAGTGCCTCCTCATACAGAGCTTTCCATCTGACTCCCAATAAAGAGATGTTTTTGAGGGCTAAGGGGATGGCTCAATAAAATAAGCACTTGCCTGGCAAGCTCAACATCCTGAGTTCAATCCCCAGTTCCACAGAAAATAGAGATGTTTTCTTATACTTCCAAAGCTTCCCCAAAACTGCTAACTAGGAAAAAGAAGAGACTGGGGTTTGGAGTTGTGAAAAGGACAGTACATAAGTGCTCTTGGGTTATCTACCCTGGCACTTACTTGCAGGCAAATGCATTTTAAAGTGGCCCTAGCCCATTTAATGACACCTATATCCCTCTCCTTATTTAACATGCACAACAAAAGCTATTTTAAATGCAAGCACTGACCACAATTTTAGTTCAGCAACATGCACGAGGATGATAACATGACGTGGCAGGAAACACTTCAGTTCCCCGGTGTATGCAGAAACACTACAAGCTGGTGATTTCTTGGGCCCACATTTCCTTATGCTGTATAAAGTGAATCTGGACACACTGCACACAATCATGTTTAAATTAAGTTTGAAGGAACATGACTAGCTCAATTAAAAATAGCTTCAGGACTGTGTGTGTTGACTTGGAGCCTCTTCAACACCATTCATACTCTGAAAGTTGTAATTAAAGGACATGAGGCTCCTGCATACGCAATCTCTAGTGATGGCACCGCATTTCATACTTCCAGAAGTTAACATTTAAGACCATTTATATTTGCTCAGTATTTGTTGCAGTTCTGTTACGTACAGCCCTGCATAAGGGTCTGGTGAGGACACAGTGTCTGGGGTCCACTCCACTGAGCTGGAGATGGTAGAGAAGCAACTAGAAGTTACAAGAAACCTGTGCAGGAAGTACGGTGATGGCCTAGAGCGGGGACGCACGGCCTCCTCCTGAAAGGATCGAGGGAAACTTCATAAATGTGGTGGTCTCTGAATCAATAGTGGGAGGTGGGAGACTTAACCAAAGATAGGGGATGAGGCAAAAATACAGGAGACTTCAAGCGAAGAAAAGAGTGGCCTAGAAGTATGTAGAAATGGTACAGGAGGATCATCAAGACGCTCCTTCTCTTGGAAAGGAGTATTTTCGTAACTCTGAGATGGAATTGCAGGGTATGTTAGAAAATTTGAGTGGGATCAAACATGGAAATAGTTAAAAGAGAGCCTTGATTTCAAAATTTTCAGGAAGTCCATAAGACCCAGTAAAATTGTGTAAACAAAAATTGGCCAGAAGCACCTGCATGGCCTGCTCTGTGGTCTTAAAATAACCTACAAGGGGGAATTTCAACTGGGAGCCCAATGTGCTGGTGTGACCGGGAATGGAGACTAGGGACAGACATGACTCACAGACACAGAGTGACAGCTTTGGTGAGAGGGGCAGACGAGCTGCACATACTGAGGTGCTGATGGGACGTCAGGGTTAAAAAAAAATAAAAGAATACAACAGGGCATGGAAAATTAGGTGAGGACAAGGATTACAACCTAGAGGTCTTTCGCATGAAGGAAACCCACATTTTCTGTATAAGAGTGGGAAGTCACCAAGGCAGACTTGGGATGACTGATCCTGCTTGCTGTCATTTTCAAATGTTTACCACAATGAGAAATTTGTGTGTCCAATAATATTCGTGGAATAAAGATAAGTGAGTGTTTTCCAAACCATGTCTTAGACATAGTTGTTTTATTCTGTAGAATAGATGAAGCTATGTTATCAAAAGGAAAGGAAAGGGGGCCAGGGAGATGGCTCAGTGGAGTAAGTGCTTCCCTGGCAAGTACAAGGGTCTGAGTTCAATCCTTGGT
>PVKA01048163.1:0-13943 GCA_004027165.1 Ctenomys sociabilis
ATAGATTTTACAGACCAATCACAATCATACACGTGTTCAGATGTCATTGGTAGGATCATAAAAACGGCGGGCTTTTCCCTGGATAGGAGGAGCCCAGGCACGGCAACAAGAACCAGAAGCCGGATGTAAGCGCCATCTTGGCAGACACGATGGGTGGGGGAGCGAGGAGCGGTCGCCATCTTGGAATGGCTCCCGACACTTTCTGTCACAGACTCTTCAGCCTTCCGTGGCAGATCCATTGGTCTGCTGATAGGGAGTAGTATGGTCCACTACAGTGCACTTCAGACCTTAGGACTAACTCCTGCAGTCTCAAGTGTGCAGATGCCCTCTGCACACTTCCTCATCTGACTCTGCAGCTGATTGTTTTACCAATCTTGTGATTCCTTATACATTTGTACATTTTGTGTTAATATGTGTTCCTTATTTTACATTTGTTTCTCTAAGTAAAATCCTAACTGATACAGAATGTGGTACCAGGAGTAAAACCTTGACTAATATAATAGATAAGTAGGCTATTATCAAATGAAGCTGAGCTGAAAGATAAGCATTATAAGGTGTATGAACTTGGTGACCACAACTGGTCCTAATCCCCTTCCTTTTGGGCTCTTTTCAAGGACTTTCTGATCCTGATAATCACTAATTGAACATAACGCTATTTATGTCTTAGAACCAGCCAACTACTGAAATCTGTAAAACCTTGAATCAAAATAAACTTCTCTTTAATTTGCAAGTGTCATATATTATGTGCTAGTGGAAGAAATCTAACATAAAGAAGGCTTGAGGTAAAGATGACATTAGTAAACTAAATTTTAAAAAGATTCTATGTAATGAAAATAAGTTAATTTAATGATACAGTTGTAAGGTGAATGATAATGCAAATGTGAGAGTTAGGAATATTGTATACAGTTTATTCTTAGAAGAAGACTAAGGAAAATAATAAAAAGTAAAAGTCACAATAGATGATTATCATTCCCTCCACCTGATAGAGAACTAACAGTACATTAAGGAAGATGAATATTAGCCTGCAAATAATCTTGAACTAAATTAGATAAATTAGAAGATAGTGACATCTTTCATCACTGCAAATCCATAGTCATGATGGTAGTAAGGACATGGTGTTTAAAACGTTATCATTCCAGGGCCAGTGAGATAGCTAAACAGACTAACCACTTGCTTAGTCCAATGCAAGGGCCAGGGTTTAATCCCGGCACCACATGCCATGACAGCCCTATCCTCCAGGCATACTGAGCTGGTAATGGAGTCTGGGAGTGGTGGCACAAGCCTGTAATCCCAGCACTATGGAGGCTGAAAGCAGGAGGATCAGTACAAGTCCAAGCTGCATAGTAAGACCTTGTGCATACATACACACCCGTGCAAAAATTATCATTCTGTGACGAATGCATATCATTGCTTAATGCATTATCTAATAATTCTAAGACATAGTATATTATAAACTAATATAACAAATATTTTATTCATTACTTAAAATGATTTAATTTATTTCCACATTAGTAATAAATTTTAATAATATTCAAATTTCTAGTAAAAATTAATTTATAAATGCAATTAACAGCAAATGTTAAAACTGTTAAAAGAACATACTAAGGTTTATTATTATAAATTTTTAAAGTGTCAACATTATTACATTTTCCAGTCTAATATAGGAAATACTATTTTCATGAGATAAATATTAAACCAGATGAAGTGCATGCAAATCCATATATTCACAAATATTACATTGTTTTTTTTACATACATCAGGAATGAAAGATTTTGTAAGGAAAATATAAAGTGATGTTAACAAAAGAGTGAATTTGATAACTAGAAAATAAATTTTAAATACATGGCCTGATTCCAAACAAAACTTCCCTCATATTCAATTAATGCACTGTTTCAACAGGTAACTGCATGAAATAGGCAAAAGAAGGGACACCATTGTGGTTTACATAACTAAGTTCCTCCCTACCTTTTGAGATCATTCACCTCTAGGATATTGCCTGGTATAATATATGGCTACTTACACAGGTCGCCTGAGGAAACTAAGGCAAACTTCACTCTAATTTTCATCTTTCACTGTCCCACTTGTTTTGTCTCTTTGAACCCCAGGCTTGCAGGATCAAAGTTCAATGCTTAGTGATGGAATAGATTGTAATTGCAGAGAAATGTGTCCATCATAGTCCATTGCCCAGATATTTATTAAGACAACTAATCAGAAAAAAAATTGCCAAACTCTTCATTAAAAAGTGTTAAAAGTGTATAAGTGATGTACAGATGGGGTGAAACAAGGTTTTTAAAGTGCTCCCATACTGAGTAATTCTGCCAAGACCAAGAACTGAGTTGAGCATGACTCACTTTAAGTGTGACATTTAGTACCTGCAGCTATTAGATGCCTTATTGTCTTCAATGCCTTCAATGAGGACATAGCCTCACTTTTTAATTTAAATGAATAGATTTCTGTGTGTGGAAAATATAATGCTTAAAGATGATCCAAGAAAAACTACATGAGCGATTTAATAAGAAATCACACAAACACTCACAGTGTATTTTGAGGTAGTAATCTGAACTTAATTATAAAATGGAACAATTTATGAAGCTTTATGAAGTTCAGTTTTTTTCTGTAATTGTGACGACTATTTTTCAAGGCTCTTTATATAAAATATGAATTTATGAGGATAGAAAATGTGTGAGATGTTTGGTAATAAAGATACACACATCAGAAAATATTTGATTTTTCTTTTCAATAATATGCAAATTAAAAGCAATTTTAGAATTTAGGAGATACTCAATTCACTACCATTATTTCACTTACTATAGAATAAAGAGAAAAGAAATATACTACATTCCTTTGTGTTTTCTTATTAGGTGTAGCGTTCTTCCATTTTTACTGAAGAACTTAGTGAACCACAGAAAACACTTCAAGTGATTAAAAGCAAAATATTTCTTCATTAAGTTTTGGCTAAATGTCGTACATACTTTGAATATCAAGCACACACATAGAATTCTAATAACAGCAGACAAAGAAATTCTGAGTTTCTTTTTACTGACGCTAAACATCAAGATTACATAAAAAGTCTTCAAAATTGAAGATGATTGAAAATCAATGGCTGTTTTTTGCGTGATGGAGTGTTTTGCTTACAAGTTCCAATAATTTTCTACATCCCATAATCTAGTACCAGAAGATAAGTATTGTACAATACAATATGATTTTATTTGGATGGAATATTTGGCATAATAAAAGTCATGTACACATAAAGACACACATAGACACAGACACACAAGGACACACACACACACACACAAATCTGTTTGTTGCCAGGGCCTAGTAAGAGAAGGGAGAGCAGGAAAAGGTTCAGAATGTGTTGTTTAATGCATATAGAACTTCAGCTTTGCAAGATGATAAAAGCTGCACAGATGGCTAAGTCATGATGGCCTCACAGTTGGAATTTATCTCACTCCACTGAACTGTGCACTTAACACTTAGTAGCTAGGACGTGAAATTTTATTTCTATTTTATCACATTTTAAAGTTGAGGAAAATAAGCTGTAATGTGATTTTTTTTGTAATTTATTGAGAAACAAATAGCAATGAGACATTTTCAAATCAAATTAGTAGGACAGTTTCAATAATTAATGCATTGCATATTGTTATCTTAGTGGCTAATTGTTGTACAAGATGCACACATGATATTCTATTTATAAACACTATTAGAACAGATCCCTTCATTGAATTAAGAGAATGTAGCTGCATGTCTATCTTAACTATGTTAAATATACAGATACAAAATGGTCATTCATTTCTATCCCCTTTTTTGTTTAGTTTTGTCAATTAAATATTACAGGTGTGTGAATTCATCAAAATATTTCAAAATACTCCAATAGTCCATAGTAGCTTTGGGTTTTCCATATGTCTGGCAATGTCAGAAGTTGTTGACTTGAGTCCTTTACAGCTCAGCATAACAATATGGTTTTACTTCTTATACTTAGGGTTAATGCTTTTTTGTTAGATGGTTAAGACCAAGATAAAGCAAGACCTATGTACCAAGAAATATAGCTTTTGTATCTGATTAAGGTCATTTAAATCCCCTCAGGATTTATCCTGAGACCCTGTACCGCAGTTTGTAGATCCTTTGTCTGTGTCAGCAATGTGGATGAGTCACGGTCACTGCTTGACCAGTTTGCTTTCTGTAAAAGCCTGAGAGAATGTTTTCTCTCCAAGTGACTCTCCTTATGCACACTCTATATTCTTGATCACTTTCCTTTTTGGACCCATAATCTCTTTCCTACAATGCTGTCTATGGTTAGATTTCTAAATTTATGTGTAAACATATATAATTGTTTATTCTTATTTTTAAAATATATTTTAATTGTTTAAATTTTTTGTTATATTTTGTAGGGGCTTAAAGTTTGACATATCAATACTTGAAGAAAAATACCTGTTCTATGTGATGTTTGACATTCAGACAGGTAATGATGTTAAGCTCAATAGCCTAGGATCTACGTTGAGAACAATAAGCTTCTCTTCTGGAGGGTTAACAACCTAAGTTTGCAGACCAAAAATTAGAGAAAAAGGAGAGCCACAAGGGAAGCCAACATTTTGGCCCTAGCCTTTCAAGGTCAATTAAGACTCAGGGCATAGGAGAATCTGTGCTGTAACATCATGCACCTCCGTCGTGTCCCAAATTTTCTGTAATGTGATTATTTTTACATGTGTAATAGATTATCCTTGATATAACTGGTCTCCCATAATTACATAATACAAATGTATAAGAATAAGACTTGTGGATTTGGCTCACCACTTCTAAATTGCTGATTTTCAACTACTTTGTTTTTTCCTTTTTCTTTTTGTTTTTTTGGTGAAACCAGGGATTGAACTCAGGCCCTTGCACTTGCCAGGGAAGCATTTATTCAACTGAGCCATCTCCCTGGTCCCCAATTTCCAACTACTTGCAAGTACTCTCTCTTCTGGAGAATTTTCCCTGATTAAGCAGTGGCTGCTCAAATGTTCAAATGCATTACCTATCTAGCTACTCTCAGCCAATCATAACTAAGGACTTTTTTGCCTTCAAACAGAAACAACTCTGTGTTTCATTTAGTGCTACAGATGTCTGTTTCTAGACCTTTAAAGCAAGTCTACAAATCTCAAACAACATTTTTATGCATCTTTTCCCATGGTTTATGCTTTCCACCTCACTCATTTCTCCACAAATCTCTCCTAAGTAGCTTATCCAGGTATCATCTCTATATTTATAGACCAAACCTGATCAGGAGCAAGAGGAGCTATCATGTATTTTCTTTTTATTCCGGATCATCAAACAAAACAACATGAGATATATGTATGACTGGAACAAACCTCATTGCATAATCTTGACCTTAAAATTGAAATTCTAAAATATTATTGCCACTTTTAGTGGTACCTGTTTCAAGTTCACATGCAAAATTTTCTACTTTGGGAGTATTCCCTGGTTATTGAGGTCAGTGCAAATGGGTGATAGCCATTCTTAAATGTTGTCTATTATTGAAGTGCAGATGGACAGGATAGGAAATAGTCATGGACATGATGTTAATGTATTAATTTTATTGTAAGTAGTTTGGATGAAAAAGTAAAGAAATTAAAAATGTCTTATGGGCATATATGATTATCAGGGTATCTTTCATAATGGTGAATGGAATAGTGCTAAAAGATGATTGCACCGTTATTTCCAATAATCTTTGCCAAAATGTATCAAAAAGAACACATCATGGCTATTTGAGCTCTTGAGATTGTACAAAGAAGAACATGAGCCATGCCACTTTGGCAAGAACTCAACAAAGAAACTGATGAAAAACTAGTTCTTGTGTAGTATGCCAGCTCTTCTAATATGAAAATATGAAAGAGACACTAATGAGAGAACCAGCAGCTGTCAGACTGTAGGAATGAGTTGGCACGTGAACAACAGAACAGTTATTACTACTACTAGACACTTGGAATGATTATTTTATAGATGAGAAACACCAATTTTAAAAGACATGAGAATTAAACATGACATTGGCAATATTCAGATAGAGCCTTTATTCACAACTATAAAGTGTAGAGAATTATTAACAAAGTTGACTCTATAAGAATAAACAAATAATTATGAAGTGTGCATAATTTGTACATTAGTCTTACATTAGTGCAGAAAATGTGAGGAAACCATTTAATAGATTATAAATTGAAAGAGAATGTTCGCTTTCAGTTCTTCAAATTAATCACAATTTGTCCATTATATCATTTGTTCATTATATGTCAATATGTTCATTTCATTAAATGATCTGTCAGTGACAGTTGGGATCTTGGTAAAATATATATGATCATAAAAGTGTTCAAAATAAAAATTATTTAGTGCATAATGTACCAACTTTTAAAGTATTACAGAAAGTATCAAAAATTCAAGTAACTGTGTAATGGTTATGTGACTGAATTTAAGATATGATCAGTTTGACAAGATATCTGGGAAAAGGAATTGTTCATTTCCTTACTTAGGGAAAAATAATAATCTAGGGTTTAAAAAGTTCATTTTTTCTTCTTAGATCATTTGCTTATAATCTCTTTCCTATATTGTTGGATACAATAGTTTATCTGCATGTGTTATAATTAACACTGTATCTATTATACATTGATGTTTGTTTCACTTGTGGGGATTATTTCTCATCAATTAAGATAAATGTTTAATTTTTACTGAGGATATGAATTGTAAGTTAAATTTTAAGTTTTTCACATTAGTGCCATTAAATCTGAGGGTCATTACAATGCAGGTTAAAGAGGCCACAGAATTTTGAGATGTATTTCTTTTTTAACAATTTATTTGTTTATTTTTCATTTATGCATTTGGTACAGGGTCTCACTATGCAGCTCAGGCTCTTAGTGGTCCTCATGTTTTCAGCCTCCCCAGTTCTGGGATTATAGGCACGCATCACCATGCCCAGATTTGATACATATTTTTAACTTCTGTAACCCAATGATTTACTGTACTTACTAAACAATTTGAAAATGCTAGCCCTATTATGAAATGTATAATATGCTCCCTATATGCAACTGAATTTATGAACAAAGTAATAAGAAAAATTAAGGTATATTGTCACATAAACTTTGTGTAAAACAAAAAGTCACTATAAAGTTTATTTGTCATTTTCATCACACATTTTGAAAAATACTAGCTCTAAATTCTTAAAATCTGTTGACAAGAACAGTTGTACTGTATATGTCACACAAAAGATTCTATTATAATTATTGATATTTGTTTGAATACTAATTTTTTTACATAGTATACTGGGAAAACCACATAATCTTTGCTTTTAAATTATTTCTTCATTTATCGTCTTTTAAGGGGTATCATAAGCATTTGGTAATACATGGTAAATATCATTTTATTTATTAGCTTTTATATAATATACACATTTTGAGAGACATTCTCAGCTAAATACGTGATTCCACTGATAAGCTAATTCAGATACTATGTTCCTTAGAAAAACAACCTGATATCACCTCATTAATCTTTCCATTTTTTTCTTTTTTGTTTAACTCTAGAACTCAAGTTGAAAAACAAATGACCAAGGAACAAAAACGAGAGACAATCTTAAGCTTTCTGGATTCCAAACTATGCTGGAGAATGGAAGCCATTTGGAGCATGAAAGAGAATTATTTTAGTTACCTTCCAAATTCTAGAGTGTTCTCATTAGAAACCACATGTCACTAAAAGTCCTGAGCCATAAAAGGAAAATATTTTGTGTATGGGGGTGGGAGGTGGAGGACATGAGTTGCATAATAAAGTTTGAGGGTAGATAAGGTTAAATAGTTCATTAGTATCTGAAATTCTGCTGACACTAACAAAGGATCTACAAACTGTGGTACAGGTTCCCAGATAAATCCCGAGGGGATTTGACTGATCTGGTCTGATACAAAACATGCATTTCCTTTTATATAGATCTTGCTTTATCTTGGTTTTAACTATCCATCAGAAAAGTATAAGAAGTATGAGAAGTAAAGCCATATTAACATGTGGAGTTGTAAGACTCAAGTCAACAACTTCTGATATTATCAGTCCTACAGAAAACCTACTACTGTTATGGACTACTGGACGATATTGGATTATTTTGCTGAATTCACTCACGTACAATATTTAAATGGCAATGGAATACCCATCTCTGACAAAACTAAACAAGAAAGGGGGATACAAATGAAGGATCATTTTGTATCTGTATATACAAAATAGGATAGACATACAGCTACTTTCTCTTAATTCAATGAATAGAAAACTTTGTACTAATAGTGTTTGTGGACAGGATATCATGTCTGCATCTTGTACTATGAATAATTACTACAAAGGCAACAATATGTAATATATTAATTATTGAAACTGTCCTACTAATTGGTTTTGAAACTGTCTCATTACTATTTCTTTCTCAATAAAATTATTTTAAAAAATGAAATTCTGAAACCAATTAAAAATGCAACCATCTATCTGTATGCTTACTTTCAGCCGATGTTTATGCTCAAAAGATAACATGCCAACTTTTGGCCCTTCAGGGATCGCTCTCTTCCCTTCCACCTCCAAGTGTTCTGTTTCTCTTTTTTTCTTTGAATTCTGTCATAGAAAATAGAAAACTCTTGTCCCATAAAGCGAGCTATGAAAACTGGGACACTCACTCTTGGGTTTTCCTTTGTCCCTGAAGATTTTCATGCCCTGGATATCTTATCTCAAACTCTGTAGGAAGGGATGGGCTACACAAAGAACAGAAAACTCTTTAAGTGCCTCTCTGGGTCCCACTTATGCCTCTGTACACTACTGAACTTTTGTCTAGTAATATTCCTTTGCAACATTTCACTGATTGTATTAGATTTAGTGTTTTTTCATGAATGTGTGGCATTTTTAATTATTTTTATTGAGAAAACAATACAATGAGACAGCTTCAAAACTCTCATTGGTACAACAGTTACAACAATTAATACATTGCATATTGTTGTCTTTGTAGTAGTCATTCATAGCATAAGATGCGGACATGATATCCTGTCCAAACACTAATAGTATAAATCTTTCTTATTAAATTAGGAGAAAGTATCTATATATCTATACTATCTATTTTGTATGTACAGATACAAAATGGTTCTTCATTTATATCACCTTTTTTTCTTTAGTTTTCTGAGATAGGTATTCATTCCATTGCCATGCAAATGTTGTATGTGCATGAAGTCAGCATAGATTTAGTGTTAAAATAGACAAATATCCTTGATTCTTCTTTTCTGAAGGTACCCATGTCACGTAAATTTTTTTTTCAGTACCAGGGGTTGAACTCAGGGCCTTGAGCTTGCCAGGCAAGCACTTAGTCTACTGAGCTATCTCCCTGGCCCAATGTTTGTTAACTAGTTTGAAATCATTTTCTCTTCTGAATATGTTGTTATGGAAGCATTAGATGTAAATTCTCTGATTGAAAACCTAATGTTTTCCTACATATATTAAATAGATAAGTCAGTTGTTTGCATTTGTATTAGTTTTAGCATGTTTTATAAATACTTCTTTCCAACATTGAGGTTGAGATTAGTGCTGCTATAATTAGACTAACAATTCTTTAAAATATTCTGTTGTACAAATTGTAATGCCTGTGGTATACCATAATTAATATGATATTATGGAATATTTTAAAGAATTTTAGTCTAATTTACAAAAATGCACGAATTTATAGAAAAGAACAGTTATTAACAGAGCCAAGACTAAGGTAGCATTTATGATTCTAAAGTGTCCAGGTCTTAAAGATTTTAACATACTATTGATCAAATATATAATTAGAGTCTTAAAGATTTTAATGTACTATTGATCAAATACATATATAAGATTAAATTTTCATAATAAAAATTGAACGTATTTTAAATTGAAAACTGATACATTTTCTTAAATATAGGCATCCATTGAGGTAAAATCTCTTGCAAGATATAAAGTATTGCCAACACTTGAGAAAGTTCTCTCTTTCAAGCTGAACTAAAAGCAGTTTATAAAACTTTTAAAGACAAATTGATAAATGTTCACAAATTTTTGCAAATTAATTTTTAATCATAGGTATTTAAAATTGCATAAACTGACAGATAGGTCATGTTACTGTGAAGTTAATAAGTGTCTTCACACTGGTGACTTGAAATGCAGAACCTGAAAATTTCATGCAGTAAGGCTTTTCCCTCACAGGGATCGCTAAGCTAAAGACTCCTGTGCATGCGCCTTTGTCATTATGCAACTGGACATCCCGTAGGTGGCCAAACTTTTTCGCCTCTAAACAATGGCATATTTATGCCTGCTCTTTAGTTTTTCGTGCATAAAACCATAGAAAATATTTTGTGCTGCACCGGGATTTTTATGTTATTCTTTTTAGATTTAAAGACAATTTTCTGTATATATTAGGATGCTGCTCATTATACTGCTAGTCTGCCACTATAGAATTACCCTACAATTTTCCAGCACTCTTATGACAATATTATCTACGATTTTTTTTTTATTTTGAGCTAATCTGCTACAAACATTCTTACATACCTAGTGTGACTATATCTTTTAAATTTAAATTTTATTTTTTCCAGTTGGAGTCATAGGTTTAATTTAGTGCTATTATCTAGGTATCAAGAAATTTTAAGCATAAGATATGACAAGACAACCATTATTTCTTTACTCATCAGTCTTGTCTTACAAGTTGAATCCCTGAAGAATAGTAATAGGTAACTATTACAATGCTTTGCTGAGAAAATGAAATCAAGGAAAACATAAACTTTTGTCATAACAACCTCGATGACATTATCTTTTAAACATATTTACATCTCCATTTTTGTAAAAAAATGTTTTAGTCACTTGCTATTTTAAATTACAAAATATTACATTTATTCAAAATATATCATTTATTTGTGGTGAAATTCTCAAATTAATTTTAAGATTTAAAAAAATATATGGTATATTACTATTGATAGTAGTCCTACCATGCAATAAATCATAAGAGATTATTTTTTCTCTGTATACCTTCATGCTTATTTAACAATTCTTTCAATATTCTCTCTTTCTTTCTGTCCCCGCCTTTTGGTTTTAACTAATGTATAATGAGGTTCCACAAGAACAACTTTAATCACTTATTATTATTTTTGTGAGAGGAGGCCTTATATGTAGTTCATGCTGGTCTTAAATGTACCATCTTGCCAAATATGGCCTTGAGCTCACAGTCCTCCTGCCTCAGCCTCCTGAGGCCTGGGGTTACAGGTGTGTACCACCACAACTAGCCTAGATCAACTTTTTGGATTTCTAAGAATTGGACTTTTCATCACTGAACACAACCTTTGACACTCACAATTTAAAAGAAAGGAGGTTTAATTTGTTCCACATTTTCAGATCATTCTGTCCATAGTCAGCAGGTTCCATAACAGAAACTTCACAACAAACAGCATGGTGGGGAAAAGCTTCTTAGTTTCTATGGCTGGAAGCAGAGCAGGAGAACCAAGCATAGAAGCAGGTGGTGAGGGGCCAGGTCTGGACCACAATGTCACTTCTCTGTGACCCACTTATCTACATTAGGAAATATGATTTACTAATCTCTCTGTGGTTCCCAAGTCAATGATCTTGATATAATTAAACATGATCTGTGCATTGAAAATCTGTTCAATTTGTCATTCAAGCATAGCTCCTTAAATTTCACTTAATGTTCAATAAACACAATAAAAAATTTGCAACTCTGCCTCACATAACCATGCTGTGTACAACCAAGAACATAGGGCCAATAATCTCATCTTCAAAGTCCTACCATTTTCATCATATTTTAAAAATATTTATTAGACTGTCTCTTCTGAGACTCAAGGCCAACTCTTTAACTGTGAACATCTTTAAAAATTAAAAACAAATTACATAACCCTGAACTTGGCATGACACATGGTAAGCATTCCTATCTGAAAAGAGTTGAATTAGAAGATTTGAAAGAATATGACAAAAGAAAAAACAAAATCCAGCAAGCAAAATATTAAATCCTACATCTCTGGGACACCTGGAGGTGACACATGACTTGCAGATGGGATTACTAGCTCTCTTTCTCTGACCTTTCTCATTGCAACACACAGGGACTCTAACTTGGGCTGTGTGAACTTGTATATTTTTAATTACTTTAGGTTGATACCTATATTGCACAAATTTTATTGAGAAGTGATGTTGAATTTTATCACTTTTTACACTTTCTGAGGTAATCATGGTTTTTTCTTTGTTTTTATTGTCATAATTTATCATAATTTTTTGAGTAATGTATGTTTTATCAATGCTGGATGAATTCTACTTACGGTGGACAATAATATTTACAATGTGCTGTACATTTTGTTTATTGTATTGCATTGAGAATTTTAGCATCTATGTTTGTCAGGAATCTTGGCTTACAACATCCTTTCATTGCTGAGTTCTTATTTAGTTTTGTTAAGTGCACAGTTTCCTGACTTTTGTTTCTCATTTTTCAAAAATTTTGTTTTGCTTTTGATGCTCTGTGAGATCTATCCATCTGAAAGTGCAAAGTGTTTGCCACCATGTCCCAGCTAGAATATGCTACTTTTCACTCTTTTGTGTGTTATTAATTTTTGAGATAGGGTCTCACTGTATAGTTAACACTATCCTTGGACTCACCATATAGCCCAGACTCATGATGTTCAACTTGCTCCAGCCTGCTCCGTGCTGGGGTAATAGGTGTGCACTGCCGTGCCCAGTATGGACAATACTTTATATGTATTGTTAGATTCAATTTGGAAAGGTTATTCAATTTGGAAAGGTTTTGTTAAACATCTTTCTGAAATCTATCTTCATGTGAAAATTGTGCTCACATGTAATCTAATACTCACATTAAATTCTGAAATTATTGCTATGCTTCCCAAATAAAAGGAATGGGAAAGTACTTTTCCAACTTCTCTTATTTGGAAAAGAATTGAAGTGATAATTATTACTCTTTAGTTAAATTTTTCATAGAATTTAGCAGGATAATCACATTTAGGGTTGTTTTCATGATAAAAATGTAATCGTACAATATTTTATTTGATAAAATGTTTAATATATACACATATTTTTCAGATATTCTCTATCATTTGGCTAGGTTTAGGTAAATTATGTTTTTCACAGAATACATGCATTTGTAGTTCCTCTAATTTATTCAACTGAAGTAATTCAAGGTATTTCCTCTTTAAGCTTTTGTATAGCAAGAGAAATCACCAAAAGAATAAAGAGATGATGAACAGCGTGCAAAAAGTTTTTCCAGCTGTTCCTCATACTGAGGAAAACTATCAAGAACATTTAGAGGCCGGGGAAATGGCTCAGTAGAATAAGCACTTCCCTGGTAAGGGAAGTTCAGTCCCTGGTTCTGCCCAAAAAATAAAGAACATTAAGAAAACTTAAAAAAAGACCTCTTAAATTTATTTATTTATTTATTTTGTATTTTAAGGAAGGGTCTACAGGGTGTTCAGGGTCTCACTGTTTCATCAGACTCATAGTGATCCTCCTGTTTACAGCCTCCCAACAGCTGGGATTACAGGTGTACCCCACCACCCCCATTCTCAATTGCCATCTCAGTGTGCCGCGGCTGGCACGGCAGGCTGGGAACCGAACCCCCACTCCTGCACCTGCTTCAGGCACTTTAATTCACTGAATATTTGGCAGGCCCTGAAAGTTACATTTTTTAACAGCCCATGTTTTAACATAAATACATGAAGTTGCATATTTTTCAGTGGGTTTAACTGAATGTGCTCAACTGCAATTCACAATTTTATTTTTTATTAATAATAAATTATTAATATTCTCTAATTTCTCTTGTAATTCCATATGTTATACATTTATTATCTAGAAGTTCTGTTTTTATATTTAAACAATTATGGTTGTTTTATTATATCAACATTAATTTCTATTTCATTAGAAAATAGTTCAGACTTTATCCTTGGACTTTACTA